>JSYW01000060.1:0-16116 GCA_000787475.1 Lentinus polychrous | reverse complement strand
ATTCCCTTACAAGGGCCTAACTTTTTTGCGACATACTCCCGAGGCATGGTTCGGATGGATTGGAATATACTCAAACATCTTGGACGAAATGAGTCCCGACCTGCATATCAGACATATATTCTGAGTCTCAGCTTCAAATCATCGCACATCGGACTCGAAGCAGACTCACTGGCATGCCACGTCAAACGAGGTCTTATGGCGAAGTGGCTTGAGGCCAGAGGCTTTGAAGTCCTGTGCATCATGACCAGCGGGTTCCTGTCAGCTATGACCTTTGAGAATTCGCTAGGCTGGGTCTGAAGGTACGAACGAGGCGGAACATCAGATCTCCAGTGTCAGCGGGAAAAAAAGTCAGATACATTGGGGTGCCGGTGAGCATGGGCCACTATCAGCTTCCAACTGTCCGTTCAATGCGCATTAGCCCCGTACCTATTGCCTATGACAGATGTCAACGACGAGGATCAGATCAAGAGTGGTCAACTTCGCGAGAGGTCGAGAAGTCTGAACACGAATACGAGCTTGCACATTTCCGAGGCAAGGTATGCATATGCAACCATGAACCTCAATCTCCTTCTGAGCGATAGCGGCCGTCGATGCTTTGCTGGCAGACACTTTTCTTACTTGCCCGTTTTGTCCCGTCACTGATCGATGATCCACGACGTATTCTACTCAACGCCGACGTCATCGTGATTGACGGCGGCTCCCCGGCCTCTAACCAAAATATTCGAGTCATACACCTTCCGTCATGCTGCATTGTACGAGGACCCTAGGTGACATAAGTTTCCTAGAGAACATGGCGCGAATATGGCGCGAATACGCATGCAGATGAGCCCACACTCCGACAAAGTATCAGGTTCTTTCTTTTGCGATGACTTCGCTTGATATTACGGTAAACACGAAAGATCCAAAACTAGGATTACACAAGGCAAAGAGATTATAATCGAGAATCACAGCGGTAGTGAGAACAGAATATACGAAGCAGATGTCAATCCAGTGAACAGAACGTGAACATGAAACGTGAAATCATAGAGGGCATTATAATTATACTTTCTCGTCACTATGTTTCTCTTCGTGAATCTCGCTGGGCGCATCGTATTGCGAGAGGCCAATGCGCTTGTTGATAGCTTCTTGACGTTCTCTGTCTGCAGCGGCTATACCTTCGGAGCCGAACACTGAATCCATCTCCTCAAGTGAGAGACCCTTCGTCTCAGGCACGAAGAAGAGCACGAAGAGACCGCCAACGAATGAGAAAGACTGTAGACGACTAAGTCAGGAGCTATGTAGCATTCAGTGATATTGATCGTGCACGTACGCCGAAGAAAACGAATGTTCCAAAGCCGAGGTTTTGCATCATCGTTGGGGTGACTTGGCCGACAATGAAGTTGTTCATCTGAAGATGGCATGAGCGATGACGCAAATCAAACAAAATCCTGATTGACATACCCAGTTAGATGACGCGGCGATAGAGACACCTTTGCCACGAATACTCAAAGGCCAGATCTCTGCAGCCAAGATCCATGCGCAAGGGCCCCAACTGTATCCGAAGGCTGTCAAGTAGTTAGCCATGTACTGACCGCAATAGCGTGAAGAGCAGCTCACCGATGGAGAATATCCAGACAAACGCGCATGCAGCCCATCCTGCAGCACCGTGCGTATCCCAACTATCGCTGTACAGCCCGCTAAGAACAGCCACTATGATATGGCACCTGTAAGAAGGCAGAGGTTAGACTCTCCTCATTCATGTCCGTAGTATCGCTGGTACTCACGCAGCCATAATGAAAGCACCAGAAACCAAAATCGGCTTCCTTCCGGCATTGTCAACCCAGATAACAGCGGGTATTGTGGCAAGGAACATGCTGATCCCTTCGTCAGTATTGCAACGCAAGTTATGGGTGCTGAGAAACCTACACGATGCCAACGACACCAGTGGCCAAGAGAGAAATCGCGTTGCCGGTAAGTCCGAGGTTCTGGAAGATGGTGGGAGCGTAGTAGAGAATAGCGTTGACACCAGTCCATTGCTGGAAGAACATGGTCCTTTCGTTGGATATAAGTATCAAAGAGAAGCGTAGGCTGGCCCGGGACAAACTCACAGGGTTCCGACGGCCGTACGGTATAGTAGGGCTAAAGCAAAGGAATGGTATCAAGCTCGTCAAAGGCGATACGATAGAACTTACATCGACTCGTGATGAGACTCAAGTAATCGAAGACAGCGAGCTTGAAGTTGTCCGCGAATGATCCACTCTGATATTGAGGGAAGCGTACGGCAGATGTTTCCTTCTCGAATTCATACTGCGCCTTGATTTCCCTGTCAAGCCGATGAGGAGCTACATTTCGAGAGCATTGTGGTGACTGAACTCACAAGAATTCAATCTGAACAACTTCAGATTCGGGTGCCATGCCACGGGTACGGCTGATGACCTCAATGGCCTCGTCATCCCGGCCTTGATTAACGAGCCACCTGAACAATGTGAACACGATCGATACGGCCCTTCGGAGTGAGGCATCTGAGGAGCATATCCTCACCTAGGCGAGAAAGGCATGGCTAAAATACCGAGACCCAAGATCAGAGCGGGAACAAGTTGCAGAGCCAATGGCAGACGCCACGCAGCGGGACTTTGGCCTGCGCCCGTACCACCAATATAGTTGGTACCATAGTCGATCCAGAAGGAGATCATGATACCAAAGGTGATGGCGAGTTGCTGAAGGGCGACCAAACTTCCTCGTACTTCCGGAGGGGCCAACTCGGCGCTGGATAGGGAATTAGACCACGGACAAGACTATCTAAACTAGCAAGGCTTACTTGTACAGGGGAACCGCCATACTCAGTGAACCGACACCCAAACCAGTCACGAACCGACCTTAGGGAAAAGATCAATACAACTTGAGCGGTCTGGGAACGGGGGAACTCGTACCTCCGAAGATTGATGACGGGTGGAATGCGGCAGTCTGGACGATCACACCAATGCAGAATACAACAACAGCTGGATCATGTCATGGTCAGGGTTATCCGATTGGATGGATAGAGTTGGGGGAGATCAACGAACCGAGGACGATGGTGAATTTCCGTGATAACTTATCCGCAAGGTAACCCGTACACAAAACACCAAACCAAGCACCCAACTCGAGGATGGCAACAAGCCAACCCTTCGTATCGGATTTCGTCGCGTCATCACCCATTCTATCCAAAAAGTTGCTCATGCTACATAAGACGACGTCAATAACTCGGACTTCGCTGGAAGAACAATGATTGAGATACCGACTTCAAGACGCCAGAGAATACACCCTATAGCAATCATGATGAGCCAACAAGTTCTATTAAAGCCGATCACCGTGAACAAACCTGGTTGTAGCCTAAGAATCAAATCGAACGAGCATCACAGTCAAGCTTCATTGTACGACTTGCAGAACTAAGGGATATACTAACCATAGAGCCTGTACAGCAGTCAGCACGTTGTATCAGTATTCGAGGAGGACGATGTAGACACTCACAAACCACCCAAGGACGCAAAAACGGCGATGAGGAACACTCTCCGGTTGTGAACCAGACCCGCCTACAGATCTATGAGCGGTTGACATCCTATGTAGGGGGGAAGGGGAGGACTCACCCATCCTGATTGGCCTGCGAGTTGCCTACGGCGGTTGAAGGCGGGGGCAGCAGCAGCACCGCCCATTGTGTCAAGGTAGGGCTTTGGAGAGGTTGCTGAGGAGGGGGGAAAGCACTGAGCGATAGGCTTTGACGTTCGACGAGGAGGCTGCTATAAGTACGACAATTCACCGATCGCAAATGACGCGTATGGACTGATTGTTCCAGGCACACGGCTCTCACAATACACGCTCTCCCCGTGGGGCTCCCAAAGTCGTGCTCGCATGAATCGTTGAACCAGCTCAGGCCCGGGGGGTCAAATACTCCCCACACGTGCCCGGGGACCCCTACTTAATCATTTGTTCCTTGCGCCCCTGCATTGTACTTGGTAGACGCATCGCGATGCGATGCATGGTTCATTTTGAGTTCTACAGTTTGCCAGGAAATTAGAAGACAGAATGCGATAAGCACCTGGACTTACTGAACCATTGCGAATCTGTGGAAAAAGAAAGAGCGGAGGTAAACCGCCCCTACTGTCAACTTTTCCTTGGGTCATGAGGTCAGCGCGCTACGGTGAGACGCGATCGGTCTTGATCGCCATCATACTTACGCGGTTGCTATTCTCGATGCAGCCGCATATTGAACGGCTTCGGCTCCGCTTCCTGAACCATAGGTCAAGCGACTCAAGTGAACGATTCTGAAGGACAAACTTCTGAAACAATCCGACTGCCCTGGGAGATAAAGCAAACTACTGTTGGACAAGTAAGTATTCCTGGCCGGCGTCCATGCATTGGGCTAGGGAAAGAGTTTCTCCTTCTCTTTGCGCTCTACGAACGCCTCTCCGGTCGGACCGGCGGTGGGATATCTTCCAGTGATGAAAGTTGTGGCAACTTGGCAAGCACAGGCAAGCACTTTCAAATTGTTCCTCCTGCCTCTGTAGTTCCGGGCATCCGCGTCCGCATTCGAATGGAGACCTTGTGGAGAGCTACGGAGAATGACTTAGCAGTTGACTCAGAGTTTCGCGAGCGAGGTACGCAAGGGTACGCATCGTAATGCGGGGTCGGCCAACCGTGGTTTGTTCTTTGATGGTATAGTGACGCTTGCTTGTGGCCATCTGCAATATATATAGTCCGGAGCTCTAGGGAAGAGTCCTGAAGGGTCGCAGGGCTGGACGTTAATGCATCTGCTCCTTCTTCGGACTATGGTCGGGGCTCTGAGTCTCTAGTAAGCCATATCCGTTAAGTCCACCCAGATGATAGATGTAGGTTGATCTTTCGAAGCTCCCGCACGCGGTGGCTTACGGGGAACGTCAATGATTAAGTACCTGTGAACCTCGCATGGTGCATTCGCATCTATTATGAATAACGTAACGGTGTAAATAAGGAGACTCACGGGTGGTAGTATATATACTTACTCATAGGTTAGTCTGAAACTTGACCTCGGGCCTGAAGTTCCGAACGCTGAACGTTGAACGTCCTGAGTTGTTTGCATTGTCAAGATGCTGCGTCAGTGGGTGGTGACTGAGCACTCCTGGACCCTGGGGCACGGTCACAGATACACATACACCCTACCCACGTGAATTTTCAGAGATAAGCTCTACCCTGCTCTGCGGCTCAGAGGGATATAGATCGAACTACTTACCGCGCGGCGCGTTAGTACCCTCCGAGATGCATAGGGTCCATTCGCGGATCTTTGACCGTGTTTCGACGACAGGTGCCTTCCGTGAGGCAACTGAAAATGATCTTGGGAAATGGGGATTAACCCTACTGAACGCCTCCTCGATCGGGACCTGGAGGGTCGGCAACCAAAAGTAGGCGGTCAGCAATGGCCAGTGCTGCTGATGCCAAGTCAGTGGAGTGCGAGGGCATTCCCATGCGATCATTGCGATGCGACAATGCATGTGAGAAGCACTGGAACGAGAGGTTCTCCAATGCCCGGATCAATCTCAAACGTGGACACGAACGGGCTGGAGGCATCGCTAGGCATCGTCTTGGTCAGGTCCGATTTAATTAAAAGGAAACTGCAACACAAGGAATATGGAGTTTCTTCGAACCCGGTCTGAATGATTACACACCCGCGCATCTCTCCATTCGTCTCATCTGTTCATCAACCCGCAACTCGACCTCTGAAACCATGTTCAGAGCACAGTCCATCTATATACCCACACATGTCGCCCCATACCAGGACGAAGAAGCGTAAGGACATGCGTCATACCTTCTCCTCGCTGACTTGTTCCTCGCTGTATTTCCCCGCGATGTATTCTTCTTGGACCTCGCTACGTTCGTCGTACTCCGCGAGGCCGATGCGCTGGATGATAGCTTCTTGACGTTCACGGTCTGCTGTCGCCAGCCCCTGGGAGTTGAAAACTTCATCCATCTCTTCCAGCGAGAGACCCTTAGTTTCGGGAACAAAGAAGAGTACGAAAAGACCCCCAAAGAACGAGAACGCCTGCACAGTATTTCTTCAGTCTAGATGAATGTCAGGAAAACCAGTCGCGACGCACTCCGAAGAAGACGAATGTTCCAAAGCCGAGATTCTGCATCATCGTTGGGGTGATTTGTCCCACGATGAAATTGTTCATCTGCAGTGCCATTAGTGATTGCCCCAGAATCATCCAAAACGTCCATTGGGCTCACCCAATTGGATGATGCGGCGAGGGAAACGCCTTTGCCTCTAATACTCAAAGGCCATATCTCAGCAGCCACGACCCATGCGCAAGGTCCCCAGCTGTATCCGAACGCTATCGGATCCATCAGCGATCCTCCTGATCGAATAGTAACCACAACCATACCAATGGCGAAAAACCAGATGAAGGCACTGGCTGCCCAACCCGCAGAGCGATGTGTCTCGAATGTATTGCGGAATAGTCCGCTAATTACAGCTACTATGATGAGGGATCTAGAGAAGGGAATGATCAGAGACCATCTTCCATTGGTTTGAGAAATTAATCACCCAGTCATAAGAATGGAGCCAGAAATCATTATAGGCTTCCTGCCGGCTTTGTCAACCCATATGACGGCAGGTATTGTGGCAAGAAAGATGCTGTTGAGGGTTCGGCTTAGCGTATATCCTCGGACAATTCAGAGGATTATCACGTACACTATGCCAAAAACACCAGTAGCGAGAAGGTCGATGGCGTTCCCAGAAAGTCCGAGATTCTGGAAGACAGTTGGTGCGTAGTAGAGGATAGCATTAATGCCTGTCCATTGCTGAAAGAACATGATTCTATCCAAGGGAGTTCAAGTCAGAATATCGAATCCATGGTAGAAGCTTACAATGTCCCAATTGCCGTTCGGAACAACAACGCTAGAATATGGAGTCAACGCTTTTGCGTCGAAGAGAACGCGAAAGGAGACGCACAACGAGTCGTAACAAGGCTCAGATAATCGAACACCGCGAGCTTGAAGTTGTCCGACCACGAGCCACTTTGATATTCTGGGAACCGTACCGCGGAGGTTTCCTTCTCAAACAAGAACTGAGCCTTGATCTCCCTATGCAACGAATACTCAGACACCCCAACCCCAACTCGACGATCAGCAGCGGAACTCACAGGAATTCGATTTGCACAAGGTCGGAATCCGTAAACATGCCACGAGAACGGGTAATAACTTGGATTGCTTCATCGTCCCGGCCTTGGTTGACAAGCCACCTGCGCAACCGTTCCACGATGGAAATATGACCAGGAGATTTAATATACTTACCTAGGCGAGAAAGGCATCAACACGATACCACATCCCAAAATCATTGCTGGAATGAGCTGAAGACCCAGTGGTAAACGCCACGCAGCTGGGCTTTGACCATCTCCAATTCCACCGATGTAATTGGTCCCATAGTCAATCCAGAAGGACACCATGACTCCAAAGGTGGTAGAGCATTGTTGGAGGGCGACCAAGCTTCCTCTCACTTCTGGAGGGGCCAGCTCGGCGCTGCGGAAATGTCAGATGGACTATCGAATATACTTTGGTGTTATAAGAGCTCACTTGTACAGGGGAACGGCCATACTCAACGAGCCGATACCCAGTCCAGCTATGAATCGGCCTGAAGGATGCAATCAGCGCAAGGGATATCATTGATGAGGTGATTGCATACCGCCGAATATTGATGATGGGTGAAAAGTTGCAGTCTGAACCACTGTACCGATGCAGAATACGATGACGGCTAGGGAGCAGCATCAGAACAAAGTGGAGGGAACATTTTTAGAGACACAAACCGAGAACAATAGTATATTTCCTCGACAATTTATCTGCGAAATATCCCGCGCATAGCACACCAAACCAAGCACCGAGCTCAAGGATCGCCACCATCCAGCCTTTGGTGCCAGCATCGGTTGCGGCATGTCCCATTGTGGCTTTGAAGTCCGTCATACTGCAAGAGATGATGTCGATATGCTTGATTGTATACACTGTTGCAACGATACCGACTTCAAGATGCCAGATAGTACACCCTACAGTCATACATTTTAACAATGAAGCTAACTGGATCTGACGAAAATTCAACAAACCTGGTTGTAGCCTGAACATTGCAGAGATAACTGTCAGTATAGCGGTACGATTGAGTAAGATGACGCGTGCTGACCATAGAGCCTATGCAATAGTACTAGTCAGCGCAAGGCATTACATCTAGAGTCTTGATCACTCACAAACCACCTAACGACGCGAACACAGCGATAGCAAACACTCTTCTATTGTGGACCAAACCCGCCTACGTATCACATCATGAGTAGAAAACGAAGGGTTCTAACAGAATGACGAGGCAAGGCTCACCCATCCTGATTGTCCTGCGAGCTGCCTACGGCGATTGAAAGCAGTGGTTGCAGCACCAGCACTACCCATCGTATTGTATTCGCTTCTAGTTACTACCTAGAGCTTCAGCTTCGAAGAAGGGAAGGAATTGCAATGGGGTGATCCCACTGAACGGTAGGTTTGAGTCGGTGGATCGACGAGTAGGTTCACTATAAGTACGGTAACTCTCGGCGCGTAAATAGCGCCAATGGGCAGGTTAGGTACGAAGTGTCAAAACTCCCAACCTCATCCCGCGGAATTGGACACGAGCTGAAGCCAATGTTCTCCACATGATTCCAAGGAAGCCGCCTTGGATGTCAAATGCTTCCTGTTCAGTCTTCTGAGTGTTCGTACCTTGGACTTGGTCGCCGCTCCCTGCGATACACTCGACAATTTTATTTTCGTACCTATGAGCACACTTCTGAATCGCGACGGAAGGGAGATCGTTTCCTTGGTTTGGTGTTAGCGTATTGACCTTGGACCACGGTGAAAGCGCTAAGTTCAATCACGCTGCTTCAGTAGCTCCGCCAATACAGCGGCTAGCGTAAAAACGATAGGCCTATTGTCCACAATCGAGTTCGAAAACCTCCATTACGAGAGCAATCAATGATCAGCTGTGAATTTGAGATGAGTTTAGGTAACGATATCTCATCTTGGCAAACGGATGGTAAGCAGGATGCTCATGTAATGCGGGAAAGGAAGCCACAACAACAAAGAGGAACCACTCAGCTGTGAGAGCAAATCGATTGCGTCAAGGTTTCAACGCTCAAGCTCCATGAATATTGTACAATCCGCCCTGCAGCCTAGCCTGAATAGGATCGACAGGGTCGGCGATAAATAGGCTCTTCGTACACCAGGATAAATGAACAAATACAATAGTGTACAAGTTCTTCGACACTTAACAAATGAACAGTAGAGAAGTATCCTATCCAGGATATGTTTAGTATCCGCAGTCCGTGTGTACTGAGCTCTGTAGATAACTCACAATGGGGTGAGAGCTCGAAAGTTGAGGCTTCTGGCTATATTTGCTTCGCAATATGTCTCTGGAAGGAGGTAATCAGATCAGGCCAGCTTCCTGTCGAGGATACACAGATAACGTACCGGATATTGTTCAGAAGCATTTGATAGCTCTGCTTCGGGTTTGCTCCTACGATGAAATGTGTTGGTTAGCGACCATCTTGCCGTAGTACATCAGATGACGATATGGTAGTACACGTACTCAGAGCAGTCATGAACGCCTAACAATAATCCAATCAGTTTCCTCGTCCGTGGATCTCAAAGATGAATACGAATGCACTCACAAAACTCATGGCGCCGGTTGCTCGACCGGCTTCTACAGTATCTGCGCTAGTCTGGGAATCCTTGCATCCACTCCAGGAGATCTGCAACGACCGTTAATCAGGTAGGTGAAGGAGCAAACTACAGCGTATTTACCACGTCGGCGGGGCTGGTCTTCGTACGTTTGGCAATCTTGTCTGCCTTCTGGCCATTGCCCTTAGCTGCTTTGAAGAGACCGGAGACAGATGTCATCACGCCGGCCTGTACACACAAATATCATGATGTGACCATTCACCATTATGAAAGCATTCAACTTGCCATGTCGCCTCGTGCATAAGAACTGACTGCAGATAGCAAGCCTTGACCGGCTTCCGCTGCCAGGTTTGGTTCTTTGATCTTCCCCTCGGTGGAATAGATGTATGGCAGATCCAGTGCGGAGCCCGAGTGGCAAGACTAGATAGAACGACGATCAGCTGGTCTAGTCTAGACACCGAATATGAACGATGTACACACGTCAAATATAGCAGTGAGACGGCATCCCGGAGGAAGCGACTTAACCAGGATATCATGCATCAACTTGATTGGAGGGGGCGGTAGGTCATGAGCCAACATTGACAATATTCTTGATATATTGCTACTCACGTCGTCTACGATGTGTCCTGCAGTCTTGAAATCGACGGGGTAAATAACTTCGTCGTAGCCATCTGCTTCATCCCCGTCCGTATCCTCAGTTTGTCCACCGTGCCCAGAATCTGCAACATATGGTTGACTATCGAAGTGGTGAGAATAATCAGAATCCACTCACAATGGAAGAAGAGGGAATCGTTTGGTTTGGCATCACGAACGAGCCACTGCATGGCCTCGATCTAAGGAATGCGGGAAGTTAGCAATATCCAACAAAATGGGCATTCCACTATGGTCAGTTCAATCCGAAGATGTCATTGACATACCATATTCTTCTTTGTAGGGATTTGTCGTGGGTTCTTCGAATCATCGGTCAGCATGACCACATCTTCAGGCTGATAATGGAAGAACTCTAACAGAAAATTCCGTTAGCGAAAAGCTCCTTTGAATCCCTGAGGTATACGTACCGTGAAGGAAGCGCTGCATATTGCGAGCATCGTTGATACAACCCTGTAACTCCGCTTGTTGGCCGATATAATTGATGCCAATCTGGCATATCAGCCCAGGGATTGAGTTTGATACGGTGAGTGCACAGCGGAATCAACGTCACTCACACAAAGGGCTTTACGCTTTCCAGTACATTGCGAGTATTGGAACCAAGGATGCTGCGCCTGATGGTTCGGCCCCTGGAAAGTAGGACCGTACTCTTGCTGACTGGTAGGTGGGCGCATCGGCGTACGGCCTTCGTGATAGTGCTTCGTCAACACGCAATACCGGACAACGCGGGTGCGTGAGTACTCACTCGGAGGCGGCCCACCATAGGGACCCGAAGGAGGAGGATGCGGAGGCGTAGGAGCACCCGAAGGCACACCACCTTCATACCTTGGCGGAATAGGCGGAGGGCCAGGCGGGGGAGCATAACCACCTGGAGGAGGCCCAGGAGGCGGTGGGTATGGCGATCCTGGATGCCCAAATCCGCCTGGACCAGGGGGAGGTCCCGGAGGCGGGCTGAATGGTGGCGGGCCGCCGTAACTGAAGGTACACAGGTTCAGTATGGAAGCCTTGTCATGTTGACTATGTCACGCACTTGCCGGGAGGTGGGCCAGGAGGAGGGGGGTACGATGGATTATAACCTCCGCCACTTGGCGGAGGGCCAGGAGGAGGGGCGAAACCTCTATGCTCTTTGTGAGCTTGCTTGCAGTACACTGAAAGTAAAGAAAGCTTACGGAGCGGGGAATCCCCTTCATTACGAGCGCGTTAGTCAGGGAATATGTAGCAATGAGCTGTAAAACGTACGGAGGTGTCCCATATCCCACTGGTGGTGGCCCTGGAGGAGGGGCAAAGCCACCTGGACCTGGCGGGCCTCCTGCGCGTTGATGATACGCGTTTCCTGGATAACCGTTCCACATAACGACTAGTTATGTTTGTTCACTGTTTCCTTTCAAGCGCAAGTAGAGACCCCTCGAATTGTGGCTGTGGTGTTTATAGCGAAGTGAATGTTATCCCGATCGCCTTGAAGTCTTCTTCGTCTTCCAAACTTCAATGTAGATACAAGCAGAGCTTAGTAAAGTGTGGAGAAAACGATATGAGAGAGGACCCTGTCTACCCTGGTGACAAGCGGAAGGTAACCCGTGTCTTGTATGTCAATGTCATTCTTGGGATTGAATGGCTGTTGGGCGGTGACGGGTGTTTGCCGTTGCGCGGCATCGCCACTTTCACTCACGTGCGCGAGTCGTTGTAATCGGGGTCGTATTTCGAGCCAAGGCCCAACAGTAGTAGTGCTGAGTAGTACTCCTAGCCAGGAGGAATGTTTTGCAGTATTCTGGTTCTCATCACTTTCAGTCAATGTCTAATCTTCAGGTACAAAGGCGACCAAAGCCAAGAATCGAATAGCGGCGCAATGATTGACAGTTGGGGTGCAGTCCCAGTACTAGTCCTTGACAATCGCGGAACAGCATAGATGTATGTCATGTTAACTACGAGCTATTTACCACATGAGTCTCCTCCGCAGCGATGAAGCCTCACCACCCCTACCGCACCGTCAACAGCGCGGGAAGCCAACGCAGTCCGGAGAGCTAGGGAACCCGAAGATCTAAGGGAATTGTTTGCATTTAACGGCGAGTCCTCCGATAGGAATTAGACCGTAAAATACCCTGGCTAGGGCAGGCAAGAAGCCGTGACGAGCGCGGAGATGTAGACAAGGGGTTGTCGAGGGGATAACGGCCAGGACAAATCTCCTTAATCAACTCTTCTGCAGGGGCACGAATAGGCGTCACTGGTATCGGTTGGTGCGTTGCTGTAGCGGGAGGATGCACTTCAGGTCGTCTAGAATCCCTATCGCATGTCAGTAAGCACACCAAGGCAGTGTATATGCGCTTTCAATCACTTAGCGCGACGGAAACTTTCCACAAAGTGCTTTTCGTGAGCCTTCAGGGGGATGAATTTCAAGGGTATAGTGTCAGGACGCGTATCGGACGCTGTCGTCTGCCCTTTGCCTTGATATTGCGGTGGATGCTCCGCCATGCAAGACGATAGAGGCGGCATCCAGTCCGATACTCTTCTCGATTTCTTCTTCTTTGGCTTCTCGTCGCTTCGGACAGGATTACTATTAAATTCGTAGGGTGGTTTGACAGTGTGAGGGTCGACGTATTTCCACTTTCGCGGAATGGGGGTAGCAGGAGAACCAGTAACCGGGACAAGTGGTAGTGGAGGCGGATCAACCCCTGACGAGTCTTGTGGTAGCTCTATATGAGACAATAGGGCAGCGGTTCGCATCCTCGCGGCAAGTGGCAAATGATTCTTTGGAGTTCTACGAGATTTGCGCGTTTTCCTGGGAGTAGAATCCGCTTCAGAGTCCGCGCAAGTTTCCGGCTCATAGTCAGAGCTGCTATCCTGGATAACGCGGCGAGCGCGTCGATATTTGCTTGGACGAATTGCAGTTGAATGAGATTCATCTTCGTCAGAGTGATCAGCTATACGGATCGAAGGGGAGTCGTTGAGATTCGCGTATTTGTGCTTCTTCCTGCCATACATCGTGCGACCCGGAGGTGTACGAGCGGACCATCGCAGAAATTCCTCGACAGTGACCTGTCTGTCTCCTAGCGAAGCCGCTCTCTCTGGCCCTTCTCGCGGTAGTTTCACAGTGCATTGGCGTGCAATATCACTCCGACCAGGAGCGCAGTAGTCAGCCGTAGCCAAGATTGAGGGACGTTGGGTAACAGTCCTATCCGGAAATAGGGCAGGGGAAGGAGGATAATACCCCAGACAAGGGTCGACTGCCTTCCTGGATCTTTTGCGCTTGCGTGTGATCTTGAGCAGATACAAAAATGATTTTCGTTGCATGTGCGATAGACATCGGTATACTTACCACAAAGTCAGGAGCATATGAGAAGCTCATGTGTAGCGGGCGCGCGCTTTCGTCCGCGTCACGTCCCTGGTCACTCCCGAGCGGTTATCGTTGGGTGTTTAGTTGTTGCTATCGATAGGGACGGATAGCTCGGGGGATTCGGAGTGGTGAGGGTATATAAAGTCCAGGATACGAGACGATCTCTTATTATACATTTTGGGACGCGGTCGCTCCACCGCGAAGTCATTTAGGCCTTCTGATTGGCTGCCGCTGCTCTTAGGTGATGCTGACGCAACGCGTCAGAGACAGGCACGTGACCGTTTAGCACAGCATCGATCGTGTTTCAGGAGACACTTCGTCGCTCTCAACTCTCATCGCGTATCTTTCGTTGTGTTGTTACAGTACATGCCCCACTGTAGCAGTAGATGATTATATTGATTTTCTTTCATTCAGATTCCTTTGAAATACTTTAGTCTCCCTGTAACTGTAGTGAAGTTTGAGAATGCAAGTTATTTTCCGCGCCCAGAACACCAGCCCAGCCCTCAGGCCGCCTCAAGCGCCATGCATCGATTGATTATTCTTGATTGTTATCCTGTTTTCGAATCCTACCAAGTTGTCTTCACTGATTTTTGGCTCTTACAGGTTGTCCTCTACAGCTGATGTCCGATGGAACACATCCAGCTGTAATTTCATTTTCTGCTTTGCATATGTCCAGTACTAATATTCCATCTCAATAGCCCGAGCCGCCGAGTACACCGGAACGGCACCGCGGTCGCATAAGAAGTCAACGTCGTATTCAAGACCCAACAAGCCCTGAACATCGTCGTGTGCCCTCGGTCCCTAGACGCATTGCTCCTATACCATTTCCTCTGTCTCCACCACCTACCCAGCAATCCACAGGTGTTGAAAGTCCGGATCTGGCCCAACGGCATGAGCCTGATAGCGAAGGTGCGTAGCCTTAGCTGCTTTATCCGCTGGGTTCAAGTGTCACTATACTGACCTACTTGCAGATCCTTTCAATGATTCGGCGGTGCGCCCCTTTGAGCGACAGCCGCCATGTCCACGCGATTATTCCCCTGGGCCAACTGCGGCTCTCGAGGGGCTTTCTTTGCGTGGAAGGTCGTCGCAAGAGAATCCCCCCCCATTGAGGCCCCGTCGTTGCAGCGGACAACTGGCTACCAACCCCGGTGGCCCATCTCCATCTCCAAATTCACATATCCGAGGCGTATCCGAGTCCGGCTCACCCGCGTCCGGTTCCTCTGCTCTTCTGCCCACTCGCGCCCAGTTAGCCCAACAACTACGACGGCAACGGGAGCGAGAACGTACCGTCTCCTCCTCTTCCGCTGCTTCTCAATCTGAGCATACTACACGCTCCACCCATAGCGCGGAACCTGATTCTCTACCTACCCCGCCGAGTACCCAGGACGCTTCGCACCGTGCACGGGGAACAACATCGTCACGGTCACGTCGGCGCCCTCAGCCTGTAATACAACCCATTGGGCGACGTCCATACAATGAGGCCAGTCTTCTCCCTCACGCGGTCACATTTGGTCGCATGGATTTGCAGTGTCCACACTGCGAAGCGTTACATTGGCCTGCCGAACGATTGGCTAGCAGCTCCTGGCCGCAATCAGTCTCCCAGCCCGAGCTCAACAACGCAAACCACCAATGCCACCCGGACTGACTCGGAAACTACGTCCGAGTCAGGCTCATCGCAGCCGACGAGCACAGACAGTCTTAGTAGTCCACTCGCCGAGCCTTCCGAGCCTTCAACTCCCACACCATCTGAGAAAGTGCTGGGCAAACGGAAAGCGTCTCAGGCCGATACTGACACGCCGCCGGATGGAAGAGAGTCTGTGCCATCAAATGGTGCCAACCAACGCGGCCGCGCTGCCCCTCCTTCTAAACGCACCCGGATGCAGACTAACAACAGTCATGCCCAGGCCGGTACTCAGTCTCAACGTTCCGGTACCGCTGACTCGGAGTCTGGCGAAGGCCGCGTCGACTCAGCAGCTTGCTGATATCCCTAGGTTGAGGAACAAGCGGCCTTCTTCAAGTCCTGAAGCCTGTCCAACCAGTAGTAGTGCCGTCTCTGATCATTTTACCGTATATGAAATTGCCCATGTACCTTAGTTCCTATTAATCTGATGTGAATATCCCTCAAAGAATCCGTACAGGAATTGGTGAGGCTTAAAGAATTCTCGCCCGCAAGGAACAAATCGCATATGATATTCATCGCAAGGATGTCCATGAGCGCTTAATCCTGACTACCGTCCCCGGGCAAACGCACGGGTATTCAAATACAACAACATCTCCTCATCGTGTACCTCTCAATTTTGCAATCTGACGACAAGAACCCTCAAGGTATCTGTATCTCAGTTTCTGGAGCTTACAAAATTATCGCCCACAAGTTATTAATCGCGCAAGATATTCACGGCAAGGATGTACATCAGCGCTGAACCTTCAGTGTACTGCATCCCCGTGCAAAGGCACGGGCTTTGGCTAGT
>JSYW01000059.1:0-10211 GCA_000787475.1 Lentinus polychrous | reverse complement strand
AGTACGACTCCGACGGGACCAGGTACTGATATTGAATACAACACTTTCCTTTTCAGGAAGCTCACACCTATCCACCCATGCACCTATGGACGAACCCGAGACGAACCCACGTTACACCGTAGGGTCCCGAATTCGAATTTGTGCGCTTGTGAATGGTGAGTGCATCACCCGTAATCGTGAGGTACATCGTTGCGCAGGATTGTGCGCTGTAGGTACCGGGGCTAGCATCGTAGCAGCTATTAACTAGCTACAACCGCTACCCTTGAACCTTGAGACGACGTCCGACATGGAAACACGACTCGGGGGCGAACACCTCTCCGAACTTCGAAGTGATTCCAGTCACAACTCAAGAAGGTTCTATAGGTACTGATACTCAACATTGTCAATGTTGGCCGCCAAACTCACTGGCTGGCGCCCAAGAATGTAGACCCAGGCCCGCATGCCCTACATGTAATTGAACTTGTCACTATTCGTGATCGCTATTGCGACGCGGTAATGCTACAACTCTTCAGCAGGTATCTCGCCGCAGGCCCTCTCGCCGAAGGCCCTCTCGACGTCAGGTGGGTGTTGTACCTTATGAAGCTGGAGGGCGATTGACCACACATCCTCTCAACGCGCAACCCATCCCAATCCCATTGCCTGCGACTCTTGAGAAGATCATAGTCTTCCACACTGTAGAGAAGTGAGTGTCGGTAACAGCGGAGCGTCCCTCACACATCTTTCTCATCCCGGGCTTCAATGGAAGCTCTCACTATGCACGCCGCTCGCAAGAAAGTCCGAAAATGGGCGGAAGAATGAGCGAATGGCAGCATATCACTACCAGTATGGGAGACAGTACTCACCCAGAAGTCCACTCACCATCTGTGGCGTTGCCACCTGCTCATTCGTGAGTCCTTGAGGCATCATTCCCAGTGCAATACTGATGACACTCTTCCATGCCGCAATTCAATGGTGGCCCGCCGGCGGGTGTACTTGACTTCGTGATCTCATTAGAAGCAGTCCTAGAGTCAATTGAGACGAGGATGGTTGTCTGCGACATGGTACGGCCCAATTGAGGCCAATCCGTATGAATAGGTATGAGCAGCCCATCTACAGAAGTGGCCACCCGTGCAGCTTCTGCATACAATTCCTTTACATCACGTATTCGAGACATTTCTTTCCAGATGCGCCAGTAGGTATGTCCATGTAAGTGCAATAACATTCGCTTGCAAGCCGCACAGGCTGTCCTCTACCTGTGCAATGAGCAATCAAAGTGACGCTCTGCACGGTATAAATACTAACCATGTTCAAGCCATTTTTTCAAGCCCTTCAGTGGATTCCTTCCCAGCGGTAGCAGCTAAACAACGAACCCAGCATGCGATTCTTCAGTGCTGTCTTTGCCTCTCTGGCATTGTTGGCCTCCCCCATCTGCAGCGCTCCAACGGCCGATTCTACGACCGTCGGCGATGCCAATGGAGCTAGCAACCAGTCCTACATTGTCATGCTCAATGACAATGTCTCCAAGCAGAGCCATTTGAACTGGGTCCGCCAGCACCTCGGCAATAACAGTGTCACCCACGGCGACTGGAATTCTGACGTTCTGCATGGCTTTGCAGGTAACGTACCTCTTTACTTATTCTTGTGAATGGCGGAATTGACCTTGATATTCTCAGGGAAATTCTCTGCCAGTGGGTTGAACTTGCTCCGTGCCAACCCCGATGTCAAGTCCGTCCAACAAGACAATGTAATCTATGCCGCTCAGCAGGGTATCGTGCAGTATGTAGCCCGCTAAATGCATCCGCTATTGACGAAGGTGTCGCTAATCTTTACCCAGAAACAATGCCCCTTGGGGTCTCCAACGCATCTCTCAAGACAATAGGCTCGCCAATCAGAATGACGCAGGTCTGAATTTCACGTACAGATACAATGCTCCTGCTGGTAGCGGGGTGAATATCTATATCCTCGGTGAGCGTCCTATTGAATTGCGGGATTGTACAATATAATTCAATCCCGTTATAGATACGGGCGTCAACATCGCACATGTAACTCGCCCCACCGGACTTGCATGACAGTAAAATATATGTATTGATGATACTCCTAGGTTGAATTCGAAGGTCGTGCTCATTGGGGCGCAACCTTTGGCGGGTACCCAGACATTGATGAGGACGGTCATGGCACTCATGTGGCGTAAGTACAACAATCTTTGAGTAATTGTAGCATCATGGTAACCGTATTGGCACTGCACAGTGGTATTGCTGGTAGTCGTCAGTATGGTGTCGCTAAAGCTGTGAACCTCATTGCTGTGAAAGTGATAGGCTCAATGGGGTAAGTAACAGAGCTACATACGTCGAGTCATGATTTACTTACTGTAGAACTCAGGTCTGAGTCTGATGTCATCTCTGGTATCAACTGGGTGATGAACCAAGTTCAGACTAACGCCGCCCATCGGTAGTCAATATGAGTCTTGGTGCCCTTGTAGGTCCTGTACAAACTGCTCTTGACATTGCAGTTGCTGCAGTAAGACTTGCTACCATGTCAGTGCGCAACCAATCCCTGATTTATCTTATCCAGCTTGTCAGGGCCGGAATCCCTGCCACTGTGAGTCCCATGCAGGTAATGTTGACCTAACTAACATGGGCTCCTGTTCCTCAGGTCGCTGCAATGAATGATGATATAGATGCGATCAACTACACTCCCGCCCATGCCCCCTCAGTCATTACTGTCGGTGCTTCCACTATTGCTGATGGTCGTGCATGGTTCTCCAACTACGGCACTGTTCTTGATATCTTTGCCCCAGGCCTGAACATTATCAGCACTTGGATTGGCAGTACTACTGTGAGTTTCTACGCAACCGTCCTTATTGCGTGATGGGCTCAAATGATGTTGCCTTGATAGGCCATTGAGAGTATGTCCGGGACCTCCATGGCAAGTCAAACTCACACATTGCGGTTTACCTCGTACTCATTTGGATGTATGCTCTTCGCAGGCCGCCCCCCACGTTGCTGGTCTCATTGCTTACCTTATCTCCGTCGAGGGCAGCATGAGCCCCGCCGCGGTTGATAATCGCTTGCGAGATTTATCTCTCAAGGGTGTTCTTTCAGATATTCGTGCGCATCTCTTCACAGATCATGCAGTCGTTGTTGTGACCTAACCTATGAAATGTAGCTGTTGGGACTATCAATGCCCTCGCTCGAAACGACGTTACAGAGATAACGCCGGTAAGTAATTGAATGTGGCGATCTAGGGGCTGTCGATGTCGCGTGCAATCAGTTGTCAATCGGTCTTTGTCGTTATTGCTTCGCATGCGTCTCCTCTCCCTCTCCTTGATTAACATGTAGGATATTTGTGTGTCGGATTGCTGTATTGTCAGTAGTACCATTGTTTGAACGAAGTTATCAGACGAGTAGTTCACAAAAACATTGGCCCGGGGCACATGCATCTGAAACTGACGCGGACTTGGGGTTATTTTTTCATCTTTTTGAATCTCTTCGTTGTACCTAGAGTACTCATACAACTCATACATGAGCAATGCGACGGGAGCAAAGATTCCCTGCATGGGAGAACTCGAAATGCTATTACAGTATCATACCGCCTCGAAATTTCAACAAAGAAACCGGAGACGGGAACGGGGAGTACTCGAGACAGCAACGTGGATGGAATAACCACTCCGGACTTTCTCATCTATCGTGTCGGAGACGATGTCCCCAAAGTCGTCCTCAGAACCAACTTCGATATCAAGACGAACGCTATTCGCGAGCTGGACTCGTACATGAATTAATACAAGTCTGAAATCATGCTCTCCATCGAGGTCGAATTAGGCCCCGACGGCCTCCATTTTGCTGTACGACATAGGGACGCGGCGGATGGACCCATTGGGTATATTATATCTATCCTCGCAAGAACGAAATGTCGGTTCCTGTCAGTCAGTCTGCGAAGGTTCGACAGTGCTATTTTTCACGAAGCTCTGGCGCGTTTTGCTCTCGAAACTGGTCGTTGGTCCAACCCCATTCTTCCCAGTTGATCTTGCCACTACTTCTATCACCGCCCTCTCCGAAACGGTGCGAGTTGTATGCATATGACACTCCCTTCGAATTGGGGTTTCCCCGTTCTACCAACGCAAAGTACGCATAGGTTCCCGTCTACTGTGCCATCGGCCCATCGCACAAAACCCTCTTTTCCTTCCCACTCCACGAGGCTACGGTTGCATCTGGCCACGTACCTAGATTCCGCAGATCACAGCTCAGCATGCGCAGCAGGTTGACAACGTCTACCCATCCCATTACAAACGCCAATTTATACGCTTAGCCTCTTTCAGCAACTTTCCATGGTCGTTTTCCACGAATAGTATGCCACCTTATGCACCCCCCGCCGGGAAGTCGCACCCGATAGTCGATCTACCAATTGTCGTTCTGCCGCACCCTTCTGACTTTCATGAAGGCCAATATACAATGAATTACACTTGTGCACATCCATTTGATTCTCTGTCCCTGAACGGTAACCGTATGTGTTGGTGATGTGAGCCGAGCATACCCGTTACCAAGCCTACTATGGACTAGCATGGTTCGTAATTTCCGTCTTGCATATATAAATCGAGGGGCTCTAGATTCCGCTGGCTCAAAGTTTTTGAAGTTTAGCAAACGGTTCCGTAAGCTTATATCATGTCTCGAAGAAACTCCTTCCATTGTCCAAGCCAACGCTCATACATATCACGCCGCTTTCGCTACTAGGCTGATATATATCTCATCATTAGCCTACGCCTGAAGGCTGAAGCTTGAAGACCTCTCGTCACTCTGGGTCCCGGAAGATTAACCGTGGAAGCGAGAGGAGCTTTTGGAACAATATATACGGGACGCCGTACGTTGTACTGAGTCACATTTGTGACCGAGATACCCCGACTTCCAAGCGAGCGTACTTTACGCGTACTGGTTGTGAACGCGGCTCTCATATCGCACCGACGAACACGGCTGATAATGTCATAATCCATATGTCTTTGACTTCCATTGTTATCTATAAGTACCTGCTATCACCGGCCGAATGGTACTCGGCCCCGCAACACTTCATGTTCACATAGGTGACCGGTGAAAGACAGCGGGTCCCAATATACAACATAAAGCATATGTATTCCAACTCCGACTTGCTCATAAGCCGTGACGTAGACATAAGTACTAATATGCGATACTTATTACATGCTTTGCTTTGCTCTGGGGATTCGGATCAAGGGGAGAAAGGGAGATATGCAGAGAGAGAAAAGAGGACAAGAAGGAAAACAAACAGACAAGGGAACAAGCTTAAGAATTCTGAAGAGAAGAAGAGAATAGACAGCAGAACCATTCAACATGCATATGCAAGAGTCGTCAATAGGTCAATGGGTCAAATGATGATGATGGGTGGATGATGATGATGGATGATAAGAATTGGATTGCGTGAGGGGGTAAATATCAAGACAGTCCGCTGAGGGGAAGGTATATTTGCATGCGTAGAGAGGATTGCGACAACAGACAAGACAAACAGACAGAACAATCTAAGAAACAGAAACAAAATATGCAAGCGGGTGAAACAACAACAACAACAACAAATCACCTCTGTCCCCGACTAGGATGCGATCCATGGCTCGCATGACTTCCATGACTTTGATGACTTGCATGACTCGACGAAGGCGAAGGCGTTCCAGTCCCCTTCGACAAAGGAGATGCCCCAGCTCCAACAACACCAGGACCCATCTCACGTTCACGTTTGCCCTGAACCCGAGGTGGGGAAACAGACCCCTCCGAACCAGGCGACCTCGTATGAGTGTTCAACGGCGGCAAAGACGGCGGCATACCAGGACCAGAAGGGCCTGAAGGGCCATGAGACAAACCTGCGCCGACGCCGATAGGTCGAGGGTGAGGAGGAAGGGTTGTAGGGATGGCTGGGCTGGCGGGGTAGGAAGCTGACGGGGGAGCGTTGGTGCCGTTGGAACTGGGAGCATCCATAGGCTGACGCATCTCGGGAGAATGAGAGGTAGGTTGTTGACGGAAGGGAATGGGAGAGTCACGTCGCGACATCGAGGGAGGCGGGGATGGCCTACGATTCATCGAGCCAACACGGGACCGTTTCAAGTCATTGGCGTGGTCTTCCGGTCCAGGACTCAACGGTCTCTTTGTACCCATGTTGGGCGAGTGTCTCGCTGGGGCAGGGTACTTTGCTATCGTACGCGGTGACGACGCTGACGACATCCTGTTCTCGGACAAAGAGGGAGGTGGACCAGAAACAGCGGGACCCACGGGACGAGCGAACCCACGAGGATCTTGCGGAGGGTAACCACCGCTACGCATACCAATCAAAATCTCAACGCCTTCATCGTAATTCTCATCCAATTCTCTCGAAGGAGGAATATGAACCGAGTTGGTAGGAGAAGGCTGAATCGATCTGTTCGACGAAGCATTCGAGCTCGCAGGTTCAGGCGAACCGTTGCTACCCGATTCTGCACGGAAAGAAGTGGATGCTTGTAAGGACATACTGCCATACGCAGGATCCGTACGCAAGGGAGGGTCGTCCTTACCAGCTCGTCTCGGAGCTCTACGTTTCCTCTCCTTCTTGGGAGGCTCCGTCGTCAGGCTCGGCGCATCATCCTTGTCCTTATTCGCAGCTCGGCGCCGACGCCCAGGTTGTTCAGGAGGGACTGCATTCTGAGGGGGAACTCGTGGGCTCTCAGAAGCTCGGTTGATGCTGCCGACGTAAGGAGGTGGCGGAGGAGGAGGAAGCTGGTTACGCATTCTCAACGCTTCAGGAGAGGAAGCGTATCGAGCCTCAATCGGTGCCTCACGCTCGTACTCGCGAGGAGGCTGAGGTTCACGACCGTCAAAGCGAGGGTCGTAACGTCTCCCAGCAGGCTCCATGTTCTCAGACACGGATGAACGACGAGTGGGAGGGGTACGAGGGGGCATGGACTGGGGAGGCCCACCCGGACCAGGTTGCTTCGAGTCCCAGTACTGACGAGGGTAACCAGGATGTCCGACACGAGGAGACGTGTCAACAGAATTATCTCGTGGTGGGCCACGAGGGCTCAGGGGCCGTTGCGGGGGATAAGGAGGAGATTGAGGTCGAGCAGCGTAGTAGGGCTGTTGTTGAGGATGAGGGTAATCGGACGCAGAGCGACCAAGTCGTGCTCGTTCCTGCTGTTCACGCTCCCAAGCTTCCCTATGGTCAATAGGCCTTCCTTCATACGCCATCTCACGCTCCGGCCTCCGCAACTCACGAGGGTACGAAGGCGGCGAGCGAGTAGGTCCGGCTTGACCAGGTCCAACAGGTGGACGAGCGTCATAGCCAGGGGGGATATGGTTCATCGTCGAGCGGGGGCGAGAATGAGGCGGTGGCGAAGCCGAGGGAGAAGCCATCCGAATCGAGCGCGAGTATGATTGATCATGGGGCGGTCCTTGAGGCCTCAACGGTTCGTTCGGGACTTGTTGCTGGGGTACGGGATGGTGAAGCAATACGCTGCCCGTCGGGCCTCGAGGACCCGCCTCGCGGTAAGATGAATCACGATGCATTGGCGGGCGATCAACCTCCATCGGAGCCAGTACATGCTGTGAAGGGACATGATTGTCGTCCAAGACAACGGGGGGAACACCAGCCCTGAAGGGACCAGGGAGAGGTCCTGGTGAAGCGCGACCAGCAGAAGCAGAAGGAATAGGCAACGTCAATTCGTTAGGGTCTCGCGAGTCTGTGCGGAATGCGGGGCGAGGTCCATCGCGTGATTGGAGAAGCAAGGGAGGTCCCGACAATCCTGCAGGCGTCGGGATCATAGGGTTGGCATAGGCGGTGGGATGGACATCCTGAGGACCAGGGGCTGCAGGGAGAGCGCTGCCGGTTGCTTGAGCAGTACGCAATAGGGAGAGACGTTGAGAGATGGCAGTGTTGCTGGGATCAAGCTCGGCCGCCCTGGCGTAAGCATCGATCGCATCTGAGATCTGGTTGTTGCAACTCTCGTACAGGCTGCCCAGATCGAACCATACTTCCGATATGTAGGGGTTGATGCGGATAGCGCGGGAGTACGCATCTAACGCGTCCCGGTATTGATTGATTTGAAAGTAGAGGACACCGATGGAACACCAGAAGGTCGGATTACGGCCGTCACGGTACACAGCTTGCTGGTAGGCTTCGTAAGCCTTGCTGTACTTCTGTCCGGCCATGTAGGCGCGGCCAAGAAGATACCAACTCTGAGCGTCTGATGGATCTACACATCCAAACGCGGTGAGTACGACATTGTGAGACATGTCAATCATACCATACCTGCTTCTAGGCTCTTTGTGAGATACTGGATGGCGAGGTCCTGATTTTGGAAGGAGGAACCGTCCTGATGGTACAGCCATCCGAGTTGTTGGAGCACTTTGGCGTGACCGGGATTGTCCCTCACAACACGTTCATAGGCGTCCCTTGCACGCACGAGCTGCGCGGCCGAATAGGTTAGATGGGTCTCATGTGATAGAAGGGAAGACGTACATCACGCATCTGCTCATAGACGTGACCAATTTGGAACCAGATATCGGCATGTGCAAGGGGGTTCGGGGGATTCCGAAGAATGCGGTCGAAGCATTCGAGGCTTTCATTGTATTTACCTTGCTGCTTGTAGATGATACCAAGGCGGAAGAGAATCTCGTTGGCCTTGTCGAAATCTAATAGAACTTGATGAGTCTCGATATGTGTATGATAGAGAGGGGGGGACAGTGCCGCGAACCTTTGTCCATTCTGAGGACGGATGCAAACGCCTCTTCGGCGTGGTCGAGGGAGCCATAGCGGTCGTAGAGTATGCCGATGCCATACCAAAGCTTGGGGTCATCCTATCGAGGGTGCGGGTGAGATAGTTGCGTAATAGAAGACGGCCGGCTGAGCTTACTTTAGGATTGGGGAGGAAATAGAGGGCCTGTTGGTAGGCCTGATAGGCATGCTGGAGGTCATCCTGCATGAGATAGCAATGTCCTGTGAACAGCGCGGGTGAGCACTTGAGCCGTCGCTGCGGGAGGAGGTCACGTACCTAGTGCACTCCATACTTCGCCATTCTCCGCCTGCTTCTGGAGGACACGGGTGAAGTACTCGACTGCCTAAACGAGCGCAAGTCAGACCGGGGATCGAAGCGTATTTATAAGCTGCCATATCGGGAAGGGGGAAGGCACCGAACCTTGTCCGGCACGGACGGCAGAGGAAAATCACGCTTCGGAGTCGGAAACGAACACACACCTTTGGATAGTTTTCCTTGATCCGAGCGATCCCTGCGACTTGGGTGAGTCCAGAGAGCGAATCAGGGTTGTGACGCAGCGCGTTTTCGTACGCGGACAGGGCATGTTCCAGGTTGCCCATCTGCTCGGCCACACGACCTATTTCCATTGATCCGATCGTCAGATCAGGCAAGTGCGTCCCCGGCTATGAACTCACCGATAAGCAGCCACGTTTGTTCGTTGGCTTGGTTCAGTTTCTGGATCGAGGCTGGAATGACCGCCACACCGTTCGCCGCAGAGGCTGAAGGGGGCGCGGGGCCTGGCTGGCCTGGTGGCGGGGCGGCAGGGGGCAGCGCGGCGACATGGCCGTTGCCGTTGATGGCTGGGTGCCCAAGCGGGAATGACTGAGGAGGGATCTGGTGCGGGGTGTGGGGGTCGTGGAGGCGGGCCTCGCGTTCGGACTGGCGGGGGGTGTGGCGGACGGAGGACATGATGGCGGGGCGGCCGACGAGGACGTCCGGCGGGGGACGCGGTGCGATGGCGGGAGGGACTGCGGCGGCAAGGACGGAGTAGAGACTGGCACGGGCGAAAAGAGAGGGCTCGCGTCGGGCGAGGGGAGGTATATATGCGGGCGGGCTGAGAGAGAAAGACGATCAGAGATCCAAGGCTGGGCGGCAAACTCGAGAAGAAGGAGCGGAGATGGCGAGCGAGGCGGGCGTTTGGCCCAGATGAGCTCTGCCGATGCGACTGAGATCCGGATCTGGTGTCGCACAGAGGGCGCGCTGTCCGCCACGGTCCGCGTGCTGCAGGGGCGCCAGGCTAGAGCTAGATACGGTATTAAATGAACGTTTGATCGCGCAAGCCTCGGTAACTTTGCTAGTCTCCCATCAGACATCTCAGATCCCCGCCAAATCCTTCTCCCCGCACTCTCTCCGGCCGTCGCCCATCGTGGGCCCCGTCTCCATCTCCCTTCCTCCGGGCGACTTTCCACCTAATCCGGCTGCACCGCCACCGCTGCTCCTCTTCTGCCTCATTTGT
>JSYW01000056.1:0-18288 GCA_000787475.1 Lentinus polychrous | reverse complement strand
AGAATAAGAAGAAGGAGGAGGGGAAGGAGAAGGATGAGGAGGTGAAAAGGGATTGGGATGAACCACTGGATGAATCCCAGAAGAAGAAGATGGGGAGCAGTCGTTCGGCCATGCAAGCTTCTACGGGTTGGGCTCCTGAACAATGTGTGCCGATGACGAGCGCGAGCGCGGGGTCGAGAGCGGGTCATCCGAGTCATCCCCTACCCATGCATCCTGGTTTATTGAATGGGAAAACCCACTCCCATTCACATTCGCCGCTTCCTCCACCCTCTGCGTCCGCGTCTGGGTCTTCCTCGACCGGTCCTACTTCCTCTCTCCCTCTCCCTGTTCCGTCATCCTCGTCAACGCCGTTACCTACTTCCACACCCACGCCTACACCTACATCAAGCGCTGCTACACCAGTTCATCCTCCTCCCCCACCACCACCTCTGGGGACCGTGTTCCCCCCTGCGAACGTACCGAGGAAAGCACCGCAACCACCACCTTCGCTCTTCCGCGCGCGAGTAGGGAACAGTCATAAGATTTCCTCCACTTCTGCTTCTGCTTCGACTTCGACACTTGCACCTCCCGTACATCAACTCCCCCCAAGACCGGATTTCATACCGACCTTTTACTCGCCCTCACCTTCGTCTTCTACGCCTCACAATAACCATCAGAGAGGCCGGCTTCCGCCCCCGCCTTCGAGGCATACGGCGGTGGTTCCCCCCTCTTCCGCTGAGAACGATCAGAATAACGCGAACGCGAATTCGAGAGGGACGTCGAGGTCTCCTTCTCCTCCTACGACGTATTATTCTCGGCGGCCGAGACATGGCGATGATAAGTATTCGTATTCGTATTCTCGTTCGGGATACGGAACACCACATTCTCATTCTCATCATCGCGATCGGGATCGCGACGTGCACTATCATCCTCGCGACCACCTCCATCATCGTGGCTATCGGAACGGGAGGGAAAGGGAGAGGGAGAGGGAGAGGGAAGAACAACAGCAGCACGATGTCGTGTTGGAGGAGTTGGCGAAGAATGGGTATGATCATGTCATGGTGGATGATGGCACTGGCAATGGGTTGTCCGCGGTGGCGGTGAGGGAGGAGGATGTAAGGGTTTTCTTTGATGGGTTTAAAGTTGACAAGGTGCGTCTTCTCTCTCTCTTCCCCTTTCATTTTTTTTTTCTCATTTTGCTACTACTTTCTACCACCCTTCCCGGGTTCAACGTGTTGACATTATCATTCGTTTATATATGCACGGTGGTGTGGGTTTTGCTAACCCCCTCGCGATGTGTTGTTTTGTTGTTTTGTTTATGATAGGTTCTGCAAGACCATAAAGGATGGTATGTTACGTTCCAAACGGCCGATTCGGCACGGAGGGCAGCCATGGTTCTCAACTCTGGCGCGAGGACGTTGGCGTACCATTCGGTGAACGTGACCGTTCACCCTCCGCCTCCTCTCCCTTCCACGTCCACGTCCACGTCCACATCCTTATCCCTATCCATATCCGCATCCAACTCCTCCACCCCAATCCCAAATCTTGCTACCATTGGCACTTCCGCCATCTTGTCCTCGTTCTCGTCCTCGTCCTCGTCGTCGTTGTCAAGGATAAGATGGACAGACAAGGATATGATCGCTTCGGCGGAAGAGACGATTCTGAAGCAGCTTCGAGTGGCGGTTGAGAAGGATGTGATGGAGAAAGTGGTGGCGGAACAGGCGAGGAGGCTTGTTAGGCTTGATAGGGAGAGTAGGCAGACCTCAGAGGGTATCGCTGTGAATGGTGCTAGTGGTCTTGGTGGAGGAGAAGGAGGAGAGAGGGAGAAGGAGATGAGGATGAATGCGTTGAAGGCTTTGTCGTTTAGGAAGGTGAGGAAGAGGGAGAGGGAGGATGGTGGTGCTGGTGGTGCTGGTGTTGAGAAGGTGAAGGATAAGGATAAGGTGAAGGAGAGGGAGAGGGAGAAAGAGAGAGACGGGGTGAATGTCAAGGAGAAGGGTAGGAGAAGTAAGAAGGTGAAAGAGGATGAGCAGCCTCCTCGGAAGAAAGCCAAGAAGACCGTTGTGGCCAAGAAGAGAGTCGTACGACACGAGTCAGAAGAAGAAGAGGAGGAGGAGGAGGAGGAGGAGGAGGTGGGAAGACCAACGAACGAAGAACAGGTCGTCGAGTCCGAAGACGAGCAATCTGTCGTTGACCTTCCTGATCGTCCTCAACCTCAACCTCCCGGCGCAGACGCAGACAAGGAAGACGTCCCTCCTCCTCCTCCTCCTTCTTCGAGGAAACGCGCCTCGTCTGTTGTACGCAGCGTCATTGATTCCGAGGAGCCGCCTGCGAAAAAGACCAAGATCATCGAGGAGGAGGAGGAGGAGTCTGCTCTTGTTTCTATCGTTCAACCGAAGAAACAGAAGAAGGCTGCGGCCAAGAAACAGAAGCAGACAAAGGCATCGCGTACGACGACAGTTCGAGCACAGGAAGAACCAAACGACGAGGAAGTGGTACATCAGGTCTTTGTCCCTGAGGATCTGGGCTATGAGCCTCCCGCCGTTGCTCAAGTTCGATTCTCGCCGGAACCTGAAGAAGAGGAAGAGCAGGAGCATGAACGTGAAGAGGAGGAGGAGGAGGAAGAAGAAGGGGAAGAGGAAGTGTCGCCTTCGAGGTCGGTTACTCCTGCTATCATCCTTCCCCCGCCACAGCCGCGCCGCGTCCTACCGACGAAACCACCTCTGGATCCGTTCGAGGAAGGGGTATGCGAGGACGATGAGGATCTGTATTATGCTCGGTTGGCGTTGTCAGGAGGTGTCCCTGAACATCCTGCCCCTCCCATTCCCTCCGATCAGCAGCAACAACAGTCGCGACAGCACCAACAACCCTCCTCGTCTTCTTCTTCGACCCCACCTCTCCGCGTACATATCACAGGCTCAGCGCGTACGGAAGGCTACTACAAGATCTCGCACGCGGAAAAATCCGCGTATGTCGCCCAATACGCCTCGCGCGGTGGAGCCGCAGTGGAAGATACAACTCAAGAAGCAGAGAAACCTCCCCAAACGCAACCCGCCATCATCTCCTCCCGGTCTAACCGAGCGAACGCACGTCGGCGGGCTCAAGGGCTCGAAGAGATCAACCAAGTCCAACGCGCGATGGCCCTCTCCAAAGGTGAATCGGCCGCAGCCGAGTTGGTCAAGTTCAATCAGCTGCAGACTCGCAAGAAGCATTTAAGGTTTGCGAGGAGTCCGATTCATGATTGGGGGTTGTATGCGATGGAGAAGATCTCGAGGGGGGAGATGGTGATTGAGTATGTTGGTGAGATTATTAGAGCCCAGGTGGCGGATAAGAGGGAGCAGGTGTATGAGAGGCAGGGGATTGGGAGTAGTTATTTGTTCAGGATCGATGAGGATTTGGTGGTGGATGCCACGAAGAAGGGGAACCTTGGGTGCGTTTATTTCTCTGAATATTCCGTTTCTTCTTATGCTGATATTCGCATTCGTTCCGTAGACGGTTAATCAACCATTCGTGCGATCCCAATTGTACGGCCAAGATCATCACTATCAATGGTGAGAAGAAGATCGTCATATACGCCAAACAGGATATAGAGTTGGGAAGTGAGATCACCTACGGTACGTCTACGCTCTTGTCCCAATTGGATTTCGTCCGACTGAGATTGTTCCTTTTGCAGATTACCATTTCCCTATCGAACAGGACAAGATTCCTTGTTTGTGCGGATCGGCCAAGTGTCGTGGTTACCTGAACTGAACCAGATCGGTCTTCTCCTCCTTTTTCCTTCTTTCCTGCTATCCTTTCTTCTTCTCCCGCCCGCTTGTCCCATATTTCATCACTATCTATCACCGGCCTCTCCAGCTCACACACTCTTGTCATTATCGCACATACCCTGCTGTTTATACGTACGTATTCCCTTGCCCATCCCCTTCGTAATCTTGCTCCCCGGTATCCAATAGTACTACTAGTCAGGCTTTCCTCTCGAGCACGCCCTCATGATCATGATCTCTTGCCTCCTTCCTCCTTTATTGTTCTTACTTATTCTACTGCCTACTCTTACTCTCTTGCACGCACAACCACGTCGTCATCCCACTATCCCATTGGTTGCAACTTTTTTTGTATCTTATTGAACTAGTACGGTATATCGCCCCACTCTCCCTCACATGGAATGTTTTCTTATGTGTTTATTGTTCCCGTGTTTTCTCATTTTTTGTGCTCTCAAGTGTTGATCATGACAATGTACTTACAGTCCGACATCATTGACATGCCGAGCAGTATTGGAACACATCTTTTCCGAGCGTGTAGGCAATTACTCTTACTCGCTAGTCAGTACAGTAGTGGAGGGTCGGCTGCATAGTGACCTCTAGGCAAGGATCGAAAGGCGTATTGACACTTCTCGAGCGCTTGCCAAACTTGAATTGTCAAGTCACGTGAGCGTGAATCTGGTCGACTGAGTTCTCAGTTGAGACCTGGTTAAGACTCTTCTTGCCTTGTTCTTGCCACAGCAACGTCCAGAAGCTATCAAGCCTGCAGGTTTAGGCGAGGAAAGTACTCCTCCATCTAGGCCTACTAGCTCCTGCCAAACTTTGCCGACCCTCGGGAGCCAGTTTTGCCACGCGCAATAAGGCTCCACACAAAGTGCTTCCGACAAACTACTGCCTCTACCTAATCTTCCCTCTTCCTTTCCTCATCCTTCTGGTTACAACCACTTTCGAAGGATACAACATAGCTGTAATCAGACAAACATGAGCGTATCCAACATTGGTTCTTCGGGAAGAGTGATCCCTGACGGGAAGGGCGAGACTTTCACTCAACTGGTCTCTAGGAAATGCAAGGAAAACCCTCTGGTGCCTATTGGTGAGTTTCCTATACCTCCCAACTCAAACCGCATCTAGTTTACTCATCCGTTCTAAATAGGCACCGCAGCAACCGTCTTCGCTCTCGTCATGGCTTTCACTCAATCCCGCACAGGGAACCCCCGCGCCTTCAACAACTGGCTCCGTGCCCGTGTTGTCGCACAAGGGTTCACTGTAGCAGCACTCGTTGGCGGATCATACATGCTGAAAGCGCAATCTGATGCGCAAGCTGGCTTCAACCCCAATGACGAAGTCGCTGTCAAGGCTAGAGCTGCGAGGGAAGAAGCTGATGCTGCCCGGGAGAGGGAGAAGGAAAAGAGGGAGTTCGAGGAGAGGTTGAAGGCTGCCGAGGAGGCTTGGAGGTTTGAAACGGGTCAGACAAAGAGCTCTCCGTTCCAGGCTGCACCTTCACAGTCGACGTCTGAGCAGACAACGTCAAAGAGTTGGTGGAGTTGGGGGTCAGGAAGTTCACAGAAGTGAGGCAAGGACTGTATATGGGTATCTTCGTATCGGATTCTGTGAGTTCTACCGCATATATGCATGAAGTAATGTGTATCATAGTCTCTCCCAACCGCTCAATCGTTCTCCCCACTCAACCTGTTTGCAAATTCACTCCGATTCCGAATGCAAACATCTCGAGGTGTGGTCGTGCGGGTCTCGGTACTCCATGCGGCGTGCTCTCCTGCGAATGCAGCATTTGGCCGCTAAGTTTTGTTGTTGAGGGCGACGGGGTATGGGTACTTACTATGATCGCATTCAAGGATGGCGAGCTGGATGTTTTTCGCTTGTACGGCCCTGCGTCAACCTAACCGCCGTGAAGGGTAGAGATGAAGACAATCTCATCCCCATCCTTTATCTGATATTCCCCCTCGCCTTCCAGTTCCCAATCTGTGTCATTCACCAGGACGAGGATTCCGGGTCGACTGTGCATTGACGAGAAATCCAATCAGTCTGTCACCTCGTTATTCAATCCACGACGACTCACACTGTGCCATTCTCAAGAAACAACTCCTCGCGCTCCTTTAGCAGGTTATCCCTCAGCCAGAAGATTAGATATTTGAGATCTACAGGCCTTCCCTCTGACTCGGCAACGTTTTCCGCTTTGGATGAAGTTGAGGAAGGTACTCGGGCAGGGATAGAGATTCGATGCGATCGCTGGTTTGAGAAGAGGAGTTCGAGGCCTCCGCCGAATTCAACTTTGACGTTGATCGTGGACATGGTGTGCTGTTAATGACCCCTCTGAAGTGGGTGTAGGTACTGTAATTGCTCTGAGTGACAGTGAGTCTGAAGAAACTCGCAGTCTCTTTGCTGAAACTTGAATTTGAAAGTGATCGAGGATCGAGAATGTGACTCACGTGCCATGTGACTCTTCTGTGACAGCCGCGATCTGCACTAGGCGGTGACATCATCGTCTTGTTGTGCCTTCCTTGCTCCTTCAAGATGCAGTTTGGCACGGAAGCACTCGCTCGAGCTCTGCTTTTGACTACCACCTCCTACAACACCACAACATTTGAAGGGTAGGACTGTCCTGAATCCCTCACAAATACACCAGTGAAGACGTGTCGCGGCGATAGTCATCCAAGATGATGGAGGATTTGCCCATTGACACTTCACATCCTGCCATAAGGGATTATATGGCACTGGTGAGGTACGTGCAATTAACCTCGAAAAACCTCGAATACATGAGCCACGAGATCTGCGTTGACCGAGAACCGCGTTAGGCTACAAGTCCTCACCCCATTGTCGCTCCTCATCAACATTGCGACCATGATGGTTTGCACTTTGGTCGTAGAGCCAAACCTTGGTGAGTCTCCTATGCTCACCCACTTCGTACCTTTACGCTCACATGAAACACCGTGATCCAGGGGACATTGCAAAGGAGTACCCGGCTACGATAGCCCCCTCACCTCGCATGATTGCCATCTACATCGTCGCGATATACATTGGGCAAATTGGATACTGTATTCTGCTTGTCGTGGCGAGGAAACCTGAAACGAAGGTAACCCGTCTCGAACTATCTCTCTAAATATTATTACGTTTCGATGCTAGCGAGACAAATCTGTAGAAAGCACTAGTAAAAGGCGTCGGACTACCTCTCGTCTTCGCGAATTGGATCATGGCTGCATGGTGTATCGCATGGGTATGTGGCATGATTGACTTTTGATGGCAGTCCCTGACAATCTCCGCGTTATATAGCTCTTCCAAGCTTTCCTAGTTTCGACGATCCTCCTCGGCATTCTTCTCGTACTCTTGATCTATGCAAATATCGTGTTGCTTGTTTACCACGCACCCACTCGTGAACGGTATGCTTCCTCCACTACTTTGGTCATAAATCGAACACTCGATCGCTAATGTGGCAAAATGACAGCCCACTCGATATTGCCCTCATTCATGCACCAGTTCGTGCATTCATGATTCTACCGTTGGGCGTATTATTCCCATACAGTCTATTGTACGTCATTCCTTCTTGTCCTTACGTCTCCAATGCTCTTTCCTGATAAGCAATTATACTTGCACAGCGTCGAACTTGGGTTTACGTGGTCCCCTGGTGAACCACAACATTACGGTCGCCATCAGTGGGCCGGCTTTGGTGTGATGCTTGGTGTCAATGTTCTCAGTACGTCCCCGTGCTTTTTGACATGTTCATTGTCGCGACGAGAAGTTGACGGAGATGTTTGTGAAAAGGTTTGCTTGTTATCGTGTTGAGGAGAGATATCGTCTGGTGTGTCGCCCAGAGCTGGATCGACGCCGCCATTTGGACATTGAAGCCTAAACCGTTCCCCGTCTTCGTACGTCACTTCATCCCTCACTTGAGTATAACTAACATACGTTCACGTCTATACACAGATAACCGTCGTAGTATTCACAATCGTCCACCCACTCGCTCTCGTAGCTTCCGCCTTATGGTTCAAGCTCCGAGGAGGAAGAAGGGAAGGCGCGATAGCGTTGCCGCCTGACGAAGAGGAGAACGGTGATACTCGTCATCCGAATGCGAACGCTCAGGGTCAGGGTCAGAGAAGGGGTGGTGGTGCGAGGGAAGTGGACGCCGAGGCTATTTGGGGCTGAAGCTTCTATGATGATCGATGATGACTGGATATTGAATAACGACTGGATGGACGATGTGAGATCTGTGCATGGGATTGCGGACTTTTGAGGTCAATGTGAGGAGTTATTCATAATTCTAGTAAGTACGTACTACCCTATTATGCATGCATATACTATCATCATCCCTGTTTTCACGTTTCCTTCTCATCAATATCATATACCCGCATGTCCCTTCATGCCACTTACATCCCTGAGTTTGGACCTTGAGGCTTCAAGACTCGACCATGGAGTCCGACGCTCCAACTGCAATCGCCTCGAGGAAGCAGTACAATATCGCTTGGCACGAACTGTTGAGATGCATCCGCGCGCAGCCAGGACCTTTAGGGTCCTATATGTACCGACAACCGGTCGCTGGCCTCAAGCTTAAGGGTACAGAAAAATGCGAAAGGAAGCAGCCCGCTCGCTCTCGCGGGTGCCACCAGGGATCAATATTAACTTGAACTGACTGCTTCGTTGGCCTTTCGTTGGCCTAGGCCTGTAGCAAACGGCGTTCAGTTGACAATAGCCTCGCAAGTCGCGAGACTCGAGTCGCTTTGGATGATCTTTGTGCTTCGAATTTGTGGCGCACCGTCTCAGCCCTGAGGCCTGAATCCTGATCTCGTTTACTCAAAAGGTATTACTCCGAACCCAGTTTCTAGATCGATATCCACCCCTACCCTCCCCCAGTACTGCTACGTAGTAAGTAGTCTCCTTGTCTTTGGGCTGAAACGGACGAAGATGGGGTCCGGGGTCATATACGTAGGGTAGGGTCATATGTCAAAAATATAGGCACGAAGTTGAAGAGCTGAAGATTAAACGATTTTGAATTCGGGTATCGCTGGTGATGGTGACGCGTAGCGTATGGTGTCCGAGTGAAATGGAAGATGGCACTGTGGATGGATAGATGGATATTGTGTGCAGTGGTTGATTGGTGTATGGTTTATTGTGATCAGGTTTACTCAGGCTTCTTGGCGATTTGCTTGCGATCTTCCATGTTTGCGTGAGGGTGAGGCTGTCGGGTCATATTAAACATTGGTACCATACTCACGGTCGAGAAACGTGTATAGCGATGTAAAAACAGAAACAAAAACAAAACGAAGTTGTGGGGAGTCGGAGGTGAGGAAGATGATGTACGAGACCTGGCGATCGACAAGTCTATGTACGAGCTTGAAGGTCTTTTAGTATAGTAGAGAATTCAGATGTTCAAGCTTCAGCCTCGACTCCGAGTCGGAGCTCAGAGACGACGTCGACCATGAGACTTATGAGAAATAGATCAAGCGTCACGACTACATATGTAGTACATACTCAGTGCTTACCGGTCAAGTAGTTCGATGAACTGAGACGAGTGGGTCCATTGCTGTCCATTGCTGTCCAGTGGACCCCTGGCGAAGAGCTAAAGGTTAAAATACAGTGAGACACTGGTGACTGGACGCATTCTCGAGACATCCTTGATGTCATGGTTGAGGTTGAAGGTACAGACCTCGAGGCTATAGCCTAGACCGGATCATACGAATAGCGCCAATGGTATCGATCCTTCAAGGGACGGTGTAGTTTGAATGATGGTCGGGTTTACCACTACTTTGGAGAACGAATGTGTAGGTGTTCGCGCGACGGGGATACAGGCTGGACAGGACTGGAATATGATATCTCCGAAGCGAATAGGGACTAAGAGAATAGGCTCCACCCTGTGGTAGGCTGGCAACAACTTGAAGCAGGGAAGTCTGTTCGCATTCCTTAATGATAGTCGCAGAATGCACGACAGGACAACAGCCTACAAGGAAGACAAGGTCTAGATCTGGTAGGGGGAAATTCGATTGCGTTTTATAGCTACACATACGTCAGAGTGAATTCATGACTTACCCGTCGTGAGAGGAGGGATGATGATGATGATGATGCAAGATGGATGAGTTTCGAATACTTACTACTACTAGGGACCAGCAGAGAATCACGAAAGAAGTTCTCCAACTCCAATTTGACATCTGTACAGCAGTATTGTGACCGTGATTTTGGGGTAACTACCAGTGTCTCCAACATAGCTGTCTCACATCGACCCTTGCTAGTTGCGCGAGTCACGGAAGAGGGGAACGCGGGGGGAAGAACGGTAGTAGCCGGGGGGGGGGTTTGATAGTTCTTGATGCGTGCCTTATCGTAGCTTGGCTGCAGAGTCCAGACTATAACCGCGCATTGGGTTGGCAGATAACGAGACTCCGAGGAGCACAGCTAGGGTTCGCTCTTCTTTCTCGAGTTGGATAGGTTTCAACAGGGATAGTTGCGATGTGTCTATATGTTAGAGGGGAATCGCACAGAGACCAAGCTTGTTGCTTTGATGCATGGAAGTGGCAGGGCGAAGCAGACCTCTTATGAATGGGGAAAAACCAAGGAAAAACTCAATGCTGGCGTTCAGTAGCCTCATGGCCGACGCCGAGCCCATATGGAGGAAACTCTCCGGGCCGTCTGGAGAGACGACGGTCCAGAACTTCATAAAGGGATTTGGATCCGGGCGCTGAACCCACCAATTCGTTGCGTTTTTCCCCTTTTGTTCGAACGGAATTGATGCGAAACTCGACCTCCCTCCGTCACCGCGAAGAGACATGGTGGTCGACATGAACGTTTGTCCAGAGATGGGCAAAGCGTGTCGAGCGTTGGGAGAGTTCTCGACGCTGAGATTTGACTTTCATATGCGTGTGTTTGGTAACCGTCTCCGTGCTGGCCTCGAGGAGCCGAAGAAACATAGGATATGCTTCCGGCAAGAAAAGGTGTCTCAACACGAGCGCAGGCTTTGCCGAGGTGCGGAGGTAGATGGGGCTTCGAATTCCTTGTTTGTGAGATCGCTCGATTCATCTCGATGTGCGGTTCGCGGCATAGAAATTCGGGGGTGGTCGAGATGATCCTTGTGAGTCGGAAAATACGCGAAATGCGTTCCTGATATAAAGCTAGGGCAGGCGGGGGAAATGGACTGGATGGTGCCCGCTGCGTCTGTCGATGAACTTTGCCTTTGCTTTCTCCTTCTCCTTCTCGGCCGGGCCTCGCCGACTCTGTTCACTTGTCGTCCCCGCCGCTGAATCCAGGTTCGATCCCGGTCATATATAGACCACCGTGTGCAACTCTCGGACGTCCGTATATAACCTCTGGCATCTGCCCGCCACCTCTTGCAACTGCACTGCCATCTCCTTTTGGCTTTGCTACGCCCTCGGCTGCCGTTGCTCTCGCGTATGCGAGCAATACCCGACACTCCTTCACGCCGCTGAAACCTTTCCTCCGCTCCTTCCTCTTATTTCTTCTCCTCCTCTCGCGCTACACTCCCAGATACCATGCCTACCCCGGGTCGCTTTCGCTCAAAGACCTCGGATATTACAGACCTGCTCAGAGGCAAACAGTCCACCGACAGTGCCCACCTCGCACCCCTCCCTCCACCCCCTGCCACGGAAGCGACGACGCCGACGAAAGGCAAGCGAAAGCCTCTCGCTTTCCTCGCTCGCAAAAAGAAGAGTGTCTCCCCCTCGCCGTCTGCTCTCTCTGCTCAGTCTGGCGATCCACCCGAGGACGTGCCCCCATTGCCAGAAAAGCCCGCTGGGTGAGTACTCTCCCTCCAACGCGTCCCTGTGCCCCGATTGGCGTTTCACCATCCAGCTTGGCTCTCCCATCATCTCAGCTAGAGTGCGCTGGCAATGGTCCAAGATGCTGGTATTCTCGTAATGAGAAGTCGCCCTCATGCGGTTCTCTTCTAAATGAAATGCTAGAACCGTTCTTCGCGTCTGTTCTCGTTTGACGCGTATGTCAGCATGCATGACTCCTCTGATCCCGGACAGCTGTCGCGGTCACACGCATCCCTGTCCAATTGTCGACATTGTATATGGGGACTTGGAACCTCGCATCTTCCTGCCAATCTCGATGCTATCGTGTGCTGTGCTAATCTGAGAGAAACGCCAACGGGCATCCATTCCTTTTCTGGCCAGTTGTTTTTGTCTCGACGCTTCCGCTCATCATTTCCTTTGCTATCCAGACAGATCGCCGCTCAATCATCCTCAAGCGCGATATCCTCCTCACTTCCGTCGTCTTTGCCTCCCCTGAATGTCTCACCACCCTCATTTGGATTCAGTCATCTATCATCTTCCAAAGCCCGGCCGTCTGATCTGACACAGACTCCTGATCCAGGTAGACCGAGCGAGCTCAGGCCGCCTCAAACCCTTCGCGCTCAAAAGTCCACGTCTTTCGAGTTTATTGGAAGGCATCGGACGGTGAGTACGCCAAAGGTACCCACGCGCGGTGGACATCCTGTCATCACTGTCTCGGGCCCTCCACAAAATGCGCAAGGCGAGAATGAAGCATTCACAAAGGCACCACGTGATGCTCCTCCTATTCCCCAAGTACCTGCTCCGACGAGACCGCGAACCTTGCGGAAACCTCTCATGCTGCCATTCTCCCATCATCGAAGGGAAGATACCCAGCGGCGAAAGCAACAAGAACAACAGCAACAACAGCAAGCTCAAGTCCAACCTGAGCAGCCATCCCAGCCATCTTCTCAGGCTGCTTCTGCTTCTTCGAAGATACCCACCCCCGCGTCTCCATCCTTCTCCGCACTGACCCCTCCTTTGCCACCTTCTATGCGATTCCCTTTGCCTCCAAATCCAATCCAGACGAGACCTTCTCAAGAATCGTCCACGAGTATCCTGTCGAAACGCTCTGTTGTGGCCTTGGCAGGTGGAGATGAACCCGTGCCTCCTTCCCCTCTCAGCGAATCCTTCTCATCCGACGCGGCGAGTTCGTCGGTCAGGACTTACCGGGAGTCGGGTGCAGAAGGTTTATCGTCGCCTGCAAGCAGTCATCTACGTCTCCCAGACGAATCTTTGTCCCCCACCCGTCAAAGATTCTCTACGATCTCCACGGGCTCTAATAGTTCCCTTCCTACGATCTCTCATGGGAAACCCGGACCTGGAGGAGGAGGACGGACGCCTCCACAGTTGAGATTGAGCATGCGTCGGTCGAGATCGCCTTCGCCTGCTGGAACCCCTCCTACTGCGCCTTTGCCGGACCTTCCGCCCGAGGCAAGAGTGAATCCTAGCCCTTCGAGGGAAACGTTCAGGTCCGGAGGACCTTCTTCCCCCGTCCTCCCTTCTCCCACTTCGGCGTCGGCGACGGTGCCAAGGATTCCTTCCATCGCTAGTGTGGGTTCCGGCTCCAGGCGATCTCTCACGTCTATTCCTCAACCGAGAACTGTCCGGTCTAGGTCGAACACTGCTACCTCTTCTATCATTTCAACTCCTCCTACAGCGATAACGGGGGAGCGAAAGGAGAAGCGTCAATCCCGCGGCGGCGACATTGATAGATCTCGACAACCTTCTTCGTCTTCTGACACCGGTGGTGATCCTCCTCCTCTACATATCTCAAGCTCAAGCATTCGTCCCACCGCACGCAGCAGACTGGACAAATCCGTCATCGAGCAACACCTCGGGTTGAACGTCAGCGTGGGCGGCGGTGGCGGCGGCGGCAGTGGTGGCAGCAGTGTCGGTGGTGGGGCGTCATCATCGAGCGCGAGCGAATCAGCAGCGACCCTCCGCGCCCGACACGAATCATACGTGCGCACTCTCAAAGAGATGCACGCGGCGGAGAAAGCCGAGTTGGTGAACCGGATCGAGCAATTGGAGAGAGAAGCGAGGAAGAGGGAGAGGGAGATCAAAGGTCTCAGGTGGCTCGTTCTAAACGCTTCAAGTTCGGGGAGTAGTGCTGGCGTTGATGAGATCCCTGTTGAACCTGAGGCGAGGGTGAAGCATTTGAGGAGTTTGGCTGAGGCGAAGGGAAGGATTCGGAGTCGATCCGGGTCGGGGTCTTGGTCGGGGTCTAAGGCTTCGGTTGTTAGCGATGCCAATACCAGTTCTTCTATCGGACGCGGACTTCAAGTTGGTGCTGCTGCTCCAAATGTCGGAGGGGTCACTGGGGTTGCTGCCAGCGGGAACAGGAACCGGAACGGCAACGCGCAAGGGAGTTACTTGCCGGAGGATTACTATTCTCCCCCGAGTTTCTTGGCTTTGGTCAATTCGCCAAGGAGCAGTACCGAAGAGGGGCTTTACGAACTCCAGAATACCGTTTCGGATATCATCGCTCCACTCGCCTCTTCCGGTTCCCCTTCAACCACCGATGGCTCACCAGTACCATCGCAAACTGCTAATGGCGGCCCTACAGCAACCACCACCAGTCGATTGCGTAGGTCAAATACGATGCCGGAAGGGTTCGTCCAGCTTCCCGGCGGCGGCGGCGGTGGGGTAGGCGGTGGAATCGTTGGTAACGGTAACAAGACTCGTTCAAGTGCGATCAAGCAAGCTAGGCGGACGAGTTCGCCTGTTCTCCCTGCTAACAGTCCTCAGACTTCAAGTTCTGCCAGTGGGCCCGGCGGGGGTACGACGACAGGACTTGGGTTTGATTACTACCCTACTATCCCCTCACTCGTTGATTCTTCTTCGTCGGCATCTTCATCGTTGTCAGCCTTGACGCTTCCTTCGCTTACTGCTGCCAATACGGCTTCTTCTTCGTCTGGGTTATCTGCCATACCTGAATCGCCCCTGCCGCATTCTCGTCCGCAATCGTCGCGTTCTTCTCCTTCTCCTTCTCCTTATTCCTCTTCTGCCTCCATGCAACTTGAAGCAGCTGGACACATCCTGGAACATTCGGACTCTAATGATTCGTCATCTGCGACTGCATCGGACAAGGAACGCGAGAGACGGGAGAAGGAGGAACGGAGAGCGTCACGTGCATTGAAACGGATCTCTGCTTCTTCCACCCATTCTTCCATCTACCACCATTCGCTTTCGTATCATTCAAATGGTACAACAGGTGTCAATGTGAATGGCGGAGCAGGAGCAGCGAAGTTGCCTGGTCCAGGTCCAGGTCCAGGTCCAGGTCCAGGTCGGTCGCCGAATATCAGTATGGACGAAGTTTTGGATCGGGAGATGTTGTCGATGTCGATGGGGAGGAGGAGGAGTCCGGAGAGAGAGGTGGATGATATGTTGAGGAAGTTGAGAGCGTTTGCGGGGTCGCTTTGAACTCTAAGCTCTTCCTCTCTCTCCTTCGTTTTATCGCCCGAGTCCGAGCCGACTTGGAAACTTGGAGATATTCGTGAATCCGTGATACCATTTCCAGCCCTCCCTCCCCTCTCCCAGCGTCGTCGATCGTTCAATTTCCCCTCTCGGTAATCACACGTTACACTATGTACTTGCATCAAGATCTTCCCTCGTTCCCTCCCTCCCTCCCTCAAGGCTCTCTCGTTATTGGTTCTTGTCTCATCAGTATTTCTCGCTGTCTAGATATTGCACGCCCGTCTCGTTTCGTTCTCTCATTTACTGTTTTGTATGTTCTGTTTCTCATCATACGATCTTTCCCTCCCTCCCCGTGTCCCATGTCCGTCTCTCAGTATCTCGTTCCCCTTATTCACGCACATATCCTCACATTCTCTTCGACCACTCCGGATTCCTGTTCACTACCCACTATCTTAGCTATCACTATACCGACCGACCGTCAGTCATGATCATCACCTCATTATCGGTTTTTGTTTCTTGCATTTTGAGTCTTGCATATTTTTTCCCTCCTCTTTCTCTTCGGCACTGTATCTCTATAACCACATATCAGCACTAGCAATCACCTTTCTTTGGCCGCCTTTCTTCGATTAAGATGGAATTCCACTCGAGATAATTATATATATCCGACGTCACATCCCCATAGCTACTTTCTGGTACCGGTACACATATCATATACGGAACGTTACAGTACCTCCCTCACCCTCACTACTCCCCTTCGTTATCATGCATAGTAGTTACTAGTTTACAGGCCTGTGGTTGAATTGGATACAAGTTGAATGTTAGGGTTATAGCGATGGCTGAGACGTCCGAGGGATCCATCGGTCATCAGAGCGACAAGCTATCTCATGCACATGAAGAATATATATATATATATCGAGTCTGCAAATGTTGCGGACTTAAGCTGTCCCAAATGCCAAACGTTACGGTAGAAGTAACATTTCAACTTTCCCCATCGATCCGCGCAGTGCACTGCGGGCTAGACGTGACATTGACAGCCGTTCCGCTGAGGAGAAGCCGTCCACGCAGCTGTAAAGAAAATATTTCTCTGGAGACTGCAGTACGGATCCTCGACAAATCTAAAGACATTGACGAGCTGAGGCTCTTCGTTTCGACGGACCATGCAGTCCTGCCCTACTACAGTACTAAGTACTAGGGCTATTAGTGAGAATATGATTGGTTTGGAAAGGCGTATACTTACCAAAAGCTAGGAGGAGCGTGTGGGAATGAGACCACAAATGCTTAGCTATACTAGTAGGAGAACTTCACTCCGAGGCGCTGAAGCACCTTCATGGCGGTTAGTATCCTGGGCTCCCTCACTACTCCTTCCTCATCATCATTCCTGGTTGTAGCCCTTCTATGTCCAGATTCATGGTCGAGCCTAATAGTTGAATGTTACTCGTAGATTATATCAAAAGAACTTGCATGAGGCTACATACCGTCGCATTTCCTCCCAGCTCATGGACGCGAGATCATGAGGATCAGGGGCGCCCGTCGACCTATGGGTATCTATAATCTATCTCGGGGTGTCCCCAACGACTTGCACTGAAGATGATGACGTCATCACGTGAATGTGTTTACGGTCCATACCAGAAAGTTTGTCTGACTCACGAGTAGGATCCATAGTCAAATACAGAGTGGGGTGATAGTAGTACTTGCACGTTCCGTTTTGCAACCAGCCGACACCACAATCTACAAGTAGAGTGAGGGTAGCCCCAGAGTTGGATGGTCTTAAGGCTCGGAAGCCGGAGGAAGACGACCTCGAGTGCCTCCCACGGTTGATTCACCGTGACGGCGACACGTCTACTACTTTCCGCGTTCTTTCCAGACAAGCTCCTCATTGGCTTGGTGTCCGGAACCTTCGGTGCAGCACAAAATGAGAGGTCAATTGTCGTGAGCGTCGGCGGATCCGGACGAGTCCAATCTGTTTGATTATCTCGCCTTAAATCGTTCCGTGCACGTGTAGAATACTGAGTCTGCGAAGGTCGCGGAGTGGGCGCAGATCCCAAAGTCGTTCCCCGCAATACACTGCAGGCTAGAAGGTGGGCCTATCCGCCAGCTCAACTTGTTGAGAAGAATCGCTTCACGCAGCTATAATGGTTACGGTGTCAGTCAGTATGTGCGGTAGATGATTTCAAGACTTATCCCATGAATACGATATGACAAGTTCCTCCAGCATAGGGCAACTATTGAATACGTACTGCAGAGACCGACCATATCGATCGGCATCCGCGTCATAGACAGGGTTTGTTATGTATAGGTGTCGCAAGCCAGAGAGAGTGGAAGGATTCCTCGTAATGATAGTGAATATCGCATTCATGGCCTCGAACGTGACCTCAACCTGAGGCAAAACGAGGGAGGTCAGACGCATTGGTGGCTTCCGGCAGCGTCTGCCGTCCGAGAGCTGCCCGGGGTGCAACCACCTCGTACATCCAAGTGGGTTATATGGGGGAAACGCGACAAGGCACGGATAAGGGTATCAACGTCCGAAATACGATACTGCATGATCGACAGAGACCGGATGGACCGGTATTGCGAGATGGCCAGGTAGAACATGGGATGGTGCATAAAAGGCTCGCGACCAATGCTGCCTGATTATGAGGTACTCCAGCTTGGGCAGTTGAGGTCCGATAACGAGAAAGGCCCAAGCTGGGTCATTGAGCAGACACATGTACAGCGCGAGGCCAAGCACACAGTTCTATAAGTATGGCCTTCTGGAGAGCGAATCAGCAAAACAGGCGACACGCTTGGCGTCTTCCTTCTTGCAAATTACAATGTGTACCTCTCGGAAAAGGTGGACCTGGCTACGGGGTACCATGCTTTGCAGACGGGCGAGCATGCTGTGAGCGCAGCGTATCTCTTCAGCAATGGTTCTCCTGGTTCGCACATGCTGCTCCTTGATGAGCATTGCCTGGACAGTATTGTCCACCCAGGCGTTTTATTATTAGCGATGGTGGTCGGATGATCATTCGAATGCAAAATACAGGTAAACGACAGGATACATACATAGTATACTTTGGTCCGAGTCTGGTATGCCAGTGCTGGAGAGAGTCGAACTCGGTCACAGGCTGTCGTTAGTACGTTACAGTGGGAATGTATAAGAGAACCTCCGACTACTTACTTGAGCACTGCATTGCCAGTGACATTCGCCAGCTGAGACCCTTCCAGTCGATTCATATTTTGATGGGCATGGCGACGTCCTGCTCTAACTACATACGAGTCTCAATTAATGCAAAGAGAAGTGGCCTAAAAAGGGATTTGCCGACGGCCGTTGACGCCGCTACCGTGTCGCAAAAAAGTCTAGGCCC
>JSYW01000055.1:0-17078 GCA_000787475.1 Lentinus polychrous | reverse complement strand
AAGGCCTTTTGACGGCCTTACAACCGGCTTACAACCGCTTTCAACGGCCGGAATCGCATCCAAGAGTAAAGAACTGCCTTGCAAGCGCTTACAAGGGGATTTCCGATTTTTGCGACACGCCAACCCCAGAATTCATTCGGTGTAGACGCGCTCGGGTCTGTGTATAGTGCTATGATACTGACAGGATACTGATATCAGTAAGTATGCTGCCACAGTGCGTTGCTACACTGTGGCAGCGTGGCTCCCGACTCGTACCCACCACCCAACACAATCTCTGAGTCAGCTAGTGCGAAGGTCAAACTAGCGGACGATTTCCGAGGTGCCGCATCCTCAGAATTACCTAACACCATACGAGTGGTAGGCCGCAGCACTGTTCGCTTCGGTAGGTACCGTTAGTACATGGTCTACTGGCATCTCCTAGTTCTGAACGATGGATGAGCACAGATCGTTAGCCTGACCGTGCTCGCACACAACCTCGCGATGTCGCGATTCCCCACCGAAATATACGAGCGGGTCATCGACTCCTACAGTGACATTTTCCATCGACCATCGAGAGAAAGGAACAACACACTCATATCCTGGTCACTCGTATGCAAAGCCTGGTCTATGCGAAGCCAGTATCAACTCTTTCGCGCGGTCTATCTCTCAGCCAAGGAGCAGGGGAGGCCTGACCGGGTCTTGCGCTTCGCTTCGTTGCTCTCGGAGAAACCAGCTCTGCAGGAACGTGTCATTAGCCTCAATCTGGAAGTGTGGAACGACCCTACTTGGGTCCTCCTCCTGATAGGGCCTCGACTTCCAAAACTACGACACCTTCGTATCGAGGGTACAGCTACCGGACCCCCCATCCGTCATCCAACGTTCCCCCAAGCCATATCCCTGTGTAAAACTATCCATAGCCTGGAAATAGTCCAAGGCGAAGTCCAGGATCTTGCGTCTATGGCCCAGGCCTTGCAGAGACTTCCTAGGGTCACTTCCTTGAATGCAGGGATGTTCTGGCAGGATGACTATATGACGCGAAGTATCACCAGAATCTACCGACCCCCTTTGTATCTGACCACTCTCATTCTCCCGCCGGGCCCTTCCTTTACACCCTATCCGAAGGGGTATGGCCTCTTGAGTGCGATATTGAGACATGTATCCGTTACGTCTTTACAGCACCTGTGGCTCTGGGTGCCGCTATATGTACCAAACGCGCATGTTGCATGTAGCGGACAAATATCGCGCCTGTTCACTAGGTCCAGCCTTCTCCAGGAGCTCATAATCTCATATGATTGGTCGAATCGCATGGATGCCAGTGAGTCTGCAACATGCCCTCAATACATATAGTTACCCGGGTTTCGTAGCAATTCTTATTCTAACCTGCATCTCACAGGTTCCTCGGATGCGGATGGTAGCATTACTTTGAGCCACCTCGCAGACCTTCGCAGACTCTGTTTGTGCAGAGTCGGTCGGTGGGACACAGATCACATGATCCGACTACTCGCGTCCGTCAAGTCACCCAGGCTCCAGAGACTTGATTTGTCGCTTTTATTCTATCGGAGCGAGGTGGACAGAGATCTGGACAGTTTTGCGTGGCAATTCCTTGAGAATACACTCCTTCGCCTGTCCCTACGCACCCTCGCATTCGAAGTCTCAGTAACCGATCTCGGCGCCCAGGGTTTCAAGATTGAATTTGATCCTACCCTGCGGTTACCCTTGCTCAGGGCGAGGTGTGACATCCAAAGCAAGTGCGATATTCCACAGTGTAGGTGATCGGTGTGATGCACACATGAACGTGCTGTTTGCTGATGCGATGAATCCTCCCTCACAGGGGCCAGTAGCGAGGAATCACTTTGGCAGGCTTGATTCATATTGTGTACGCCCCGGTGTTACATGAAGTGCCCCGCCTCTTGCTCGCAGATCGGATTGGAATCGGCGGGCTCGACCACCGCCGTGGGGCCCGCTCGCCGACGCGTTCACGGTCGCGTCCGTCGTCATCGGTTCGTTAGAACATCAGTATTGACCGGGAGCTGACGCGAATGATTCCAGAGTGCATGTCTGCCTTATGAGTCGAGACTTGATGCGAGGCAGTACTTCTCGGATTGGTTATAGAATGATTGTACTAGATTACAAGCGACGTAGAGTATCCCTACCAAATACACGACTATAACGTCGAGGCTCTACATACTGTACAGTATGTATGTACAACGCTACTATGCAGTCGTATGTTGAATTCGCGAAGTATACTATATTTTGAACAGCTCAGGAAAAAGGTCAAAAACGTTTGCGAGGGCTTGCGGCGTGCACTAAGGGGGAATCGAACCCCCGGCGGGTCGACGCAACCTAAATGGCAACGACCCAGGTTACCACTACCCCATTAGTGCATGTTCTCTTCGGCGTTTTGTAGTATGCTATACATTGCCATGCCCCAAATTTCCAGCGGGCAAGGATAGGCAAAGGATAGGAAGCCCATCTAAGCCTGGAGAGCTTGGAAGACCGTCAAGTGCCAAAATTGAGGTACACAGGGACACAGGTGGCTCGGGACTCGGAAAAAATGTGATATCGATACAAGGTGACAACATGCGAAAAAGATGGTAGGTGGATAGTGGTATCTCGTGGTAGTGGGACAAGTGAAGGTATGGTATCGCCAGATTAAGTAGTAGAAGAGAAAGTAGGAAAATACGGCTAGTAGGTGGGTGTCGCAGAATGGTGTATCGCAGGAGATCGTGTAGAATAGGGAAAAGCTGGAGAGTGTCAGTAATATAATCGTAGTCGTGATGAGCAGAAAAGAACGTGAGTTGACTACCGTCAGAGCGGTGAATGGCCAGTTTCAGTTACTGCGAGACGTTTTGAGGTTCGTGTTGTGAGTGGTCATGATGGGAAGCCTTCGTGCCGCCGGTGGGGCCCCATATGCCGTTGGGGTTAATCCAGCCAAAGAGGCTAAAATCCGTCGGATCGAGGTCGTTGAGGAGAGGGGGATCGCGCGGGGCAAGGGATCGGTCGAGTGTTGCCTTCCAAAGGTGCCCGCCTTCGAGGCTGGTGGAAACTGCAGGTTCGTGTTCCTTGGCTACAGCATATTCATAAGCTGAATTGTGGGTAGTACTAGAAGAGGGATCTGTACGTTTGCGCGCTATATCAAATGGAAGGGCACGCATGAGCTTGAACATGTTGCCCCTGGAGGAGGATTGTCAGGAAAGAAGCTGGATGAGAAAGAGGAAAGCAGCTAGGCTCACTCTGCAGTTTTGAACCACCGATGGCTCTCAAGCTGCTCCAAGCGGAACCGATTTGGTGGATGAACATGCAAGAGCTATACATGATCACGTCAGTAAACAATTCCTAGAGGAGAGGGTATCTGCACGTACTCCTGACAAAAGGCTCACGTCGTCATCTAAAAGGAAGTGAGCTCGGTTCAGCAAATATTCCGAAGCAGGCCTATACGCGTTCCTATGCTTCATGAATACCCGTAGCTCACTAATCTCCGGAAACAGAGCGTCCCTAGCCAACAGTTCGAAGACGACGCAACCAAGAGACCACCAGTCGACCATAGGTCCATATGCTTGGCCGATATGGATCTCGGGAGCAAGATATTCGCGTGTACCAGTCATCTGCTCGGAATACTTTTCGAACCACATCAGTGGCTCCGTGCGCTCAAATGGTGTACCGGCGTATCGAAGCGGTGCAATCCAACTATTGGTGAAGTCTGTTATGCGGATATTTTGTCCGTCCGGACTGAGCAAAATATTCTCCAGCTTGATGTCCCGGTGTATGATGCCCATGTTATGGAGCGCGTCGATACCAAGTGCCTAGTGCCTCGTCAGAGCCGCTCACAAGGTGAAGGGAATACCTACTTACGATTTGAGCAACCCACCGTTTGACCTGATGTCTTGGTGGTGCTGGAGGGCCTTTGAGGACTGCCGCCAGATCGCTCTGCATGACATCCTAGACAATGCTCAGTTTGTGATGGAACAATACTGACAAGAGAACACCAACCATGGCAAGGAAAACGTGCCTGCGATCTTGAACGACACCGTGTAATTCCATGAGCCACTTGCGGGCATTCTCGCTCGCGCTGGAAATGTGTTGATACACGAGCATTTCAGTCAAAAGACTGACGTAGGTGCTGGTGTCTTTTGAGGCAGTCTCCTTGTAGAATATCTTGGCGCACACCCTTGAAGCTGTCGCCAGATCGTGTACCTCGTATGCATAGCCGAAAGTACCTTGGCTCAGACGCTTCACATATCTGAATGGGCCAATCCGTGGGCAACGGTCAGTCTGTGGATGAGATGTCTGAATGTGGGACGTCAAACTCCGCAAGGTCGCAGCGAGTTTGAGACGCGATTGGGGTATGGACCAAAGACGTTTTCGGAGCTCGGGGTCGTCATCATCATCGACCACATCCGGAGGTGTACAGGGAGGAGAGGACGAAGAAACGGATGCAGGTGAGTCGTCGTCGTAGAGTGGCGGGCAATCGTCGACGTCGTACTCTCCGCCGAATTCGCTCTGCCACTCATCGAAATCTTCCGGAAACGATAGTGCGGTATCGTGGAGCCTCCTGCGATGCTCGATATCGGGCACCGAACTTGAACTGGGGCTTGAGGGCACAGATTCCCAGCCAGAGGGGCTGTGAAGGACGTCTTTGCGGGCTATGGCACGTTCTATGGCGAGTGGTATGGACTTGTCATGGGTGCATGACTGGGAGGGAGTTGCAATGGTCGACATTATTGCACCGACGATCCGATTAAATATAGACAAGAGAATGAAAAGAATGAAGTATGGTGCATACAAGAAGAGGAAAGGAAAAAGAAAAGAAAGGGAGATGAAGGAAGGAGAGGACATTGGCAAGCTTGATATACCTGCGATGTGTTCTTTGTTGTAAGGAATTGTATTGAATCGTCAGGACTCGAGTGCAGACAAAGAAGATGCAAGTGGCGACAAAAAGAAAACAGAGAAATGCATTGTCCTCGTACCTTCTGACTTGTGATTCCTCGCAGAAGAAGACGAGTTTTACGTACTCGGAGCTACTGAGAGGCACTAGCACGTTTGAGAGGTCAAAGCATTCAGACCGTCTGCCTCGGAGCAAATCTCGGGAGGAATCACTATCCAATTCCCGGTGGTGTGAGCAAAGCAGTGTCATCGAAAGACACATATTCACTGCATTCTACAGAGGGAGTTCCTCCTCGTTACTCACTAGTACTATATATGCCAAGGAGCTGCGCTACCACTGAGATATCGTTGCCAGTGGCCACTGTGACTTGAGCTGCGTAGTGATAGTCAAGTAGAAACAACACGCGCCGTAAGATCGAGAACAACTTGGATTTCGGCGCTAGTGTGCGCACGTGACGTTACGCGTCTTGTGACATCTCGTGAGGTTCGCGTGACATACGCGTTCACCACTGTACGGTGTTTGTCACGCACGGCCTCATCCCTGAAACTCACCTTGACCATCGACTCGAATATCCGTCTACCGAACATTTCTTTGCTTCTCACTTCTCTCTGGCATAGGTAGGGATATGTCGGAGGCAGAAGGCTCACAACCTCGTAGGTCCCAGAGGGAAAGGAAGCAGGCGACCCAGTTCGTCTCGGGTGTGTACTACTATGTCAAGGGGATGTTCTCGAATTGAACGACTTCAAAGTGGACAGCACCCTCAGCAAGAGGAAACGATCTGAGGATACCTCCGACGACGACAAGTCTAGCGAACTGACAGAGCTTGAAGATAATGAGTCTTCGCCAGAAGATGCCGATATCGAGGGGGAAGGGGAAGAAGATTTCGTTGCTGCCAAGACAAAACCAAAGGCCGCAAGAAAAGGTAAAGCACCTGCGAAAGGACCAGGAGGTCCCCCACCTACCAAGAAACCTCGAGTCGCGAAGACTACTCGAGCGAAGAAACCAACTGTACCCAAAGTACCTAAAGCTACAGGAGCAAAGAGGGGCCGTAAACCTGCTGCTCCTGCCAATGGAGTGGAATTTGATGCAGAGAAAGTTGCTAAGGATACGAAGATCTCCAGTGATAACGCGTTATTCAGTGAGTTCTGGACATGACTAGTGCAATGAAGCATCGTTTGACGTTCCCTAGATGCCATCATGAACCCGTCCGCTGCGTTACAGTCAACGGCAGAAGATTTCCTTGAGTCTCTGGATGCAACTCCAGGACCAAGTCAAGCTGAACTCATTAACTGCATCTTGCGTGCTTGCGGCTGCAACGATACTGTGAACCAGGACGAAGTTGTCGACTATGACGGTGTGGTCGATGCTCTAGACAACTTCACAGAAGCACTCAAGCATGAGGATTCTCCGGTATATCCACTAACCTCGAAGTTGCCCGCATTCAAGAAGTTCCGCAAGTCGCTTTCCGAGTTTCTCTCGAGACTCATCTCCTCTGCAGCAGCTCTCGGTCAGCTATACACATCCGACCTGCTTCCCACGCTTCAGACTTGGGTTGTGGCAATGTCCTCGTCTCAATTGCGCGCTTTCCGGCATACCGCAACTGTGGTCGCACTTGAGGTGGAAACAGCTCTGTGTGAAGTAGCCGCCGATGTCGAAAAGGAAGCTGAAGTAGTAAGCAGACAACGAGAAGGAGAAAGGAAACGCAGAAAGAACAAATCAGATCCGCCATCAGCACGAGAGAAGGAACTCGAGAAGAAGGCTGCTGAAGTCAGAGAACGCCGAGCGAAGCTAGCTGAATATCTGAAGGAGTTTGTTGACGGGTAGGTGTTTCTATGTCCAAAACGCAGTTTGTGTGCATTGACAACCGCGCGCAGAGTATTCGTACATCGATATCGCGATCTAGACCCGAACATTCGAGCCGAGTGCGTTCGGGCAATGGGCCTGTGGTTTGCGAAATACCCTTCCCATTTTCTTGACGGAGCATACCTTCGTTACGTCGGCTGGGTCCTCTCCGACACAAACACTCACGTCCGGCTGGAAGCGGTCAAAGCGCTCTCCCTTGCTTATGCGCAAACGGAATACGTAGGCATCAGTGCGTTACAGCACTTCACGGAACGGTTCAAGCCGCGACTGGTTGAAATGGCGATGGGTGATACCGAGCTGAACGTGAGAGTAGCGGTTGTGCATGTTCTACAAGCGATCAACGAACACGGCTTGCTTGAAGACGAGCAGACAGAGAAGCTATGTTTGCTCATATTCGACGAGGAGGCGAAGATGAGAAAGGCGGTCAGCGGCTTCGTCAAGGGTGTATGGGAAGAGGGTGTGGAAGAGCGACTGGTTGGCAAGAAGCCTAGTGCGAAAGAGAAGAAGAAAGCCGGTGTCAAAGTCCTTGCGATGCTCCTCGTCAAGTGGGGCAAGGCACTGGATTCGGGCATTCAGGAGGATGAAGAGGAAGAAGAGCCTGCGGACGATACTTCAGCCTCAGAAGCAACAGGACCATTGAAGAAGGTCAAAGGCAAGGCCGTCGCTGCATTGATTGCCTCGAAACCAGTAGGCCGTACTGCCCTCGCCGTCGAGGCACTTTGGGATGAAGTAGAACCTGTCAGCGATTGGGAAACCCTCCTGGAGACCTTGTTGCTGGATCACTCTGCCTCAGATGGCGAAGAAGGCGCCTCCTCGTCTAGGACAAACCGGAAGAAAACGGCCAATGATGCAGTAGACGAAGCCTGGCGGTTGGAGGAGGTGGAAGAAAGCGTTCTCCTTGAAGTCTTCCTGGCATGTTTGCGTAGGTCACGGCTAGAAGCTGCAGCGGCTAAGAAGGTTCGTGGTACGGGCACGGACACATCTACATGATTTACCGAGGCTCACTTCACTTTTATCAGGGAGAGGGTGGAACCGTGATTGCTGATATAACTCGGGACCTAATCAAAGGACTGCCCAGGCTATTCATCAAGTTCCAGACAGACGAATCGCGGATGGCAAACGTCTTGCTGCTCCCGCAAATGATGAACCTTGAAGAATACTTGGAAATGCGCATGATGACTGTATGATATTTTTTTTTCACTTTCCGCGAACTCCCAAGGCTAATATCACCCTTGACGCAGGCATACGCAACTTTATGGGATGATGTTACGAAACAATTCCTTACCCACTCATCGCCTTTGGTCCTTACGAACGCAGTGTCGACCATTCGCCACATGTTAGAGGCTACTAGTCTATCAAACACTAACAGCACTAAGATTGTCGAACTCGAAGAAGAGTTGTCGACTTCTCTGCGAGAAGCTATCTCTGGTCGGGACGAAATTGAACTCGCATCCTTCAGCGAAGACGAAGTTCTGTCTCTCAGTGCGATATGCGCAAGAATCGCATCATTGGCCGGTACCCGGAATATGGTGGCGTGGATGGAAGAAGACGAGGGCGGAAAGCAGAGCAGTGCTTGGGATATCATCCTTGCTCTTGCCGAACGGGGCCGACTTGGATACCGGGAAGAGGAAGTGGTGAGTCACTAGTATGTTTACGGTTCATCTGACATTGACCCTTTGGTAGATGATTGACTACGCTCTACAAGTTCTCTACCTTCATATATTGTGGAAGGCGAGGGAGTTGAAGGTCGTCGAGGAGCCTACCCCTGATGAGATCAAATTCCGCGAAAAGTTGCAAGAGCAGCGAGATGCCCTACTCGAAAAGCTTCTGGAGTTTGCTATTGGTACCCAGTCCAACACAGCAGAAGGGGTGCGCAGAGCAGTGAGTTATATTCTGCGCACAATCCGTCACACTTGCCAATGTGTACTGACACGTGGTCTTGGATAGGCGTTCCAAAATCTCATGCATTTACATATTTTGTTTTGTCGTCCCCGGGGCGAGGGCATCAATCCTCCACCCACAACGCTGTTGGCTCTGACAATGGATGACGAGACGCAGTATCGTTGCGCCGGTTTCGTACAGGCTGAAATTGAGCGTTACGCCGAAGAGCTGGAAGACCATTCGCCAGAAGAGGTTGAAGAAGAGGATGAAGGTGACGACAGCGACGCCAATGATTCCGGTCCTGACGAAACTCCGAACGCGAAGAAGAACAAAGGCAAGAAAGGTAAACAGCCCCCACAAATTGCTGTCGGCGGTATGCTATTATTCATCTTGTGACCCCTGCCCGCACTAAACATGTGTCAGGTAAATCATCTGTTTCGCAGCTGGAGCGCGAATATGTATTCATTGGCGTCATTACTACATTCCTTCGTGCTATCAAGGCCGGTGCCATCCATTACCGGCACTCATCAACATTGCTTGCTCACTACGGCCGCCTTGGAGCCGTATTCGACATGTGTTCGAAGATGATCGTGGATATCTTACGTGAGGAGGGAATGTACAATGACAATGGAGAGACCGTAGTTGCGGCTATTCTGCAAGCTCTTCGCGAGGTAAGCCTTTCTCATGCGCTCAAACGAAAGCTTTGGCTAATTGCAGACGTTAGTCCTTTATGTTGTTCTTGGACGGAATTGCCCGTTCCGAGGAACATACCATTTCTCTAGCGAAACTACTGTCCTCTTGCTTCATCATCCGCGGAGCTCAACTGTCGGTAGTCCGACGTTTGAACCCCAAATACGTCGTCGAAGTCCATATCAGTACGCTCAATTGGCTCGGAAAGCAGCTGTCAACATTCGAGGCCGCCAAGAACAAGAAAGCTCGCAACAAATGCTTGACCTTCTTCAAGGTCTTGGCTCCTCTCTGTACCGGTCTCGATACAAAGGACGCTTCCAGGATGTATGTCGGGCTTCTGATGATCTTGTCGTACCGTTGATTGACTCTGATGATACTCTATAGAAAAGCGCATCTGGATCAGGTTCTGGCTCAGGCTAACGCGGAGGTACTACCAACTTCGAAATCGTGGGATGGATATCGGGCGTACGAGAAGCGACTAGTAACAGCCAAAGAGAAAGGTTGGTGCTTCTCATTCATCTAAATCGCGCGACTTCTGATGCGCCGCCATTCCAGGTACCGCTGGGGCTCGTCCTAAGAAGACCAAGGCAGGGAAGCCTGGTGATGGTGCTACCACGGATGAGGACATCGGTGAAGCTAGTGATGCTGCGCCAGAGAAGGAGCCAGAACAGCCCGCTCCCGCTCTTAAACCCAGACCACGACCGCGGCGCAAACAACCTTCTCGGTCGAAAGCCGCAGCCACGGGGAGTGATACCGAGCATGCGCCCGAGGAAGACATTGAACCTGCTGAGCCAGAAGCAACTCCTAAACAAACGCGAGCTCGCAAGCAGGCTGCGCAGGATACTCCTGGCTCTCAAGGCGGTCTCATTGCAACCCCGCGTGTCTCGGCAAGAAATTCGAGTCCATTCGTATTTGCTACGCCTGGGACTGGTAAGCGTAAGCGTACGAGCACTCCGGACCATGACGATGAGGATCGGAGAAGTACATCCTCTAAGTTGACTGATCTTGAAGAGGAAGAGGAGAAATCCTCCGGCTCCCGCGAGGGCACCCCGAAATCCCCAGAGTCACATACCAGTGAGATCAAGATCCGGAGGAAGAGGGTACGCCATTGATACCCCTGGACTTTGTTTGGGCGTTTGGATTTCTCTGATCTATCTTGGTGCTGTTCGTTTTGTAATCTATTTGCTCTCGTTGTCACTGCCGTTCACTCGCTTGGTCATGAACGTGTAGCGCACTAATATTGATCAAAAATGGTACTGTAGCAACATCATATACTACGAACATATCCCATTTCGTCATTATGGAGGGGAAGCCAGGGAATGTCGGAACTATGCAAGAGAGTGTGCAGGTCGGAGCAGTGTAATGCAGGAGATAGAAATGAGCGACAAATTGTTGAATCTCGAAGGAGAGAAGATGCGATAAACAGTTCGAACATGTGTTGAATAATAATTTAATATGCATGAGAGGTCATACCAATCGTTGCCAAAACAGCCGACCGCTGTCAAAAAATTGTCAGCACACAAGTGGAACTAGTTGTCACGTCTACGCACGTCAGGTATATCCAGTCCCCGGTATTGGGGGCTCAAAATTTCAGAGTGATGTTTTGCGGAGGTAGGAGGAGATGTTGGGGTGGAGACAATAGCAGACAACGATCTTTGCTTCCTATGAGAGTTCGGAGAGGGCATGTTGTTAGGTGATTGCAATGTCTCCATGCTGATTCCAAGCATATCCATGACCTCCTTTTGGGCTTCCATCATAGCGCGAGCTTCAGAAGTGGGCGAGATTTCCGACAAGGCACCTAGGTAGAAACGATAGACGTCAAGACGGATCTGTCAATTGATATGAAAGAGGTAAAATCAACTCACCAGATGAGCGACTAGGCAAATCGCTGGTGACGATGCCCAGAGGCGTTCTCAGAGGTAGACGAGGAACAGGAGGAATCACATCGATACCCGCGGAACGAATCCCAGGGGATGCCACTGCCATGCTACTCCGGTTCAAGCTACTTGCAACAGAAGACCGTTGACTCCTATGGCGACTGGGAGAACGCAAACCGGCTTTAGCAGCACGCAGGCTCGTCTTGCGGGCCAAACTGACACGGCGACTGGGATCTCGGGACGACAACGGGGTCGAGACTGGGGATGAGGTATCAGTCAGCTTATCGTTCAGTTGCTCGAGCTCAGCTGCAAGCTCCTGAGCCTTGGCCCAGCCTTCGTCACGATCAGCCTCCAAAATCCGGACTTGCTCCCGCAGGTTCTTATTATCAGCCATGTGTTTCACCAGACTAGTGTTCAGCTTGCGCAGGGCCATGGCGAGGGCGCTGGTCGAGTGGAGGTCCTTAAGATGCTTGAGTTGCGTGAGCTGATCCGTGACGGTGTACAGTTCGTCGGCCAGATGATCCAGGTTATCACTGATCTCCGACATTTCTTCCAAGATGCGACCAATAGCAACGCCATCTGACATCTCGCCGGGAACAACTGCCTTCAGATCATCCAAGCGTTGCCTCCGTCTTCGAACTTGAACTTTGTACTCCATCCGGAGTTCGGCGCTCAAAGCCTCCAGCCTTTCAACTTCTTGAGGAAGTTCATCCTTCAGCACGTTGACAGGCAACAGCCTGATCGCAGTAGCATCCGCGGATTCCTTGATGGATGTCGAGACAATGGACTGCAGCTCATGCGAAGTAAATGTCCACTGGGCAGCTTCCATCGTCAATCCCCGGAACCTGACCGGAGTGGTCTGGAATCTCGGACTGCTAGCCGATAACGGAGCAGAGGATTGTCGGCGCGGCATAGCGGGTGCTGCGATGTTGCTTAATGAAAGCGATGCGTTGGATGCGTTGGATGCGTTAGATGCAGCCCGACTCCTGCCAGTTGCCGCGGCAAGTAAAGTTGTGGGTCCGCTAGGTCGTCGAGGACCAAGCGGTGCAGCGGGTCGGTTACGTTGGAAGCGAGATAGACTCGGTTCAGGAGTACCACTCCGATACGGGGGAGGCGCCCTAAAGGGCGAACTGGGAGGGGATGGCTCGGCAGGAGGTACGTGAATAGGAGGCGGAGGCTGCAAATTCTGCTCAGAACCAGGCCGCTCCATATACGGAGGCAATTCACTGTGATTGTCGGGAGGAGATTCCGACAAAATCTGCATCAACTCGCCAGCATGCGAGAGTTGAGACGTCGAAGGGGATATACGCTTGGATGACCCAGAAGGGGCGGGAGAAGGGGATGGAGAAGGGGGAGGAAGAGGAAGAGGAGAGAGAGCGCGTTTGGAAGGTACGAGGCTACTTGGCCTCGAGAGATTTGGACTCGAAACAGCTCTGCTATTTCGACGAGATTGTAAGGAGGGACTCGATTCTGTGGTTGCAGCTGTGAAGGGTGTCGCCTCGCTTGTCGTTCGTTCTGGAGTCGGTCCTGCACGGGAAGAAGAGGGAGCGGGTGAGTCCTCACGTGACCGCGATTCAGGGAATGGCACCATAGGAGTCGATGGAGCGCTTCGCTCTTCGATAGCAGCTAACGTATGCTGGCCAGAACGGGTTCCAGATGCATCTGTAGCAAGCTGGAGACCTGGGTCCGAAGCGATACTGTGTATGCTCGCCGTAGCAGACACGGGCGGCGGTGAACCGGGCGGGTGATGGCCAGGCCGATTTGATGTCACGACGGCCACGCTGACACGCCCGAACACTTGTCGCTGAGACAAAGCAGGTCGGCTGTCGCCACGATTGAGTGATCCAAACCGAGGAGAGATTCCATTCGACGGGATCGGAGGGGGGTTGAAACCGGCTGCGGTGTATGGCGTGAAGGCGTAAGGTGTTTCAGGGAATGTCTGCTGAGCAGCAGATGTCGTTGAAGGCGAACCACTCGAAGAGCTGAATTCAATCGTTGTCGTCATGGACTCCGGTGAGAAAATAAGCGGTGCATGATGACTTCCAGATCTGGAACGCGGTGCGCGACCAACGTTACCCTGAGCGAACATCTGATCTAGGATATCAGGAGATTCCACAGGAGATCGACCCATGGCAGGGGGAGGGCGGAAAGGAAGACGCGATGAGCTCATACTATCTTCCGAAGTCCTCGACGTCAATGGGCTTGCAGTGTACGGCACCTGAACCGAATGGGGCCTATCGCCGAACGGAAGGGTGACTATCGGCTTAGGTCCGCTATTTGACCTCGACCCGGCAGGCTTCGAGGGAGACTGGTTTGCGTAGTGACCGCCAGATGACGACTTTCCTGTTCCCGGTGACCTGACAGAGGTGGCCTGGGTGCTGTAACTCCTGCTGCCAGTGCTATTGGTAGCATGGCTGTAAACGGATGCGCTGCCGGTAGTAGGTGCGTCGGGGGAGAATGGGTCGGGTGTGCTCACAGAGCCCGCCATTGGTGCGCGATCCTCATCACACTGGCTGCCCTCGACCGAAGTGTCTGCATCTGCATAACTGGATGAAGCACTGGAGTCGTTCACCCCTGTTGCCTGATGTACTGAGTGTGACTTGGCTGACGGAGCAGGTGATGGAGCAGGTGATGAGCCTTCTGAAATACGAGAAATCCGCGACGACCGTTTGATCTGGTGGATATCCCGCGATACCCGGGACAAGCTACCTGACCTTCTTGGCTTAATTATGTCTTCTGAATCAGCCAAATCCCCAGAATCCAACGCATCTACGTAAGGGGCACTCTCGATACCAACAATAGAGTGCCTTCTCCGACTGCTGCGTAGTGAGCTGTTGGTTGCGAGCGCACTGAGCTCCGCGCTGGAAGGTATAGGTGGGATAGGTGGGACTGGGGAACCAAGAGGATACTCGGGACTAGTCACGATTTCTCCATTGCTGATCCGCCTGTTCTTCCAATATGACGAACCCCTGTAACGCTCTCCTTTGGGTAGCGTCGCCGAGTCTTGCCTGGTCAGAGTATTTCGGAAACGCGAATCTCGAGCACCACCACCGGTGATGGTGAACTCCGCCAACATTTCCCTTGCTAGAGTGGTCCCAGATATAGCCGACGACATATCGTCCGAATAGCTGCTGTTTGGACGCGACGCGTTACGAGATGGCGCGTTTGAATCTCGGCCTGATCGATTAAATGGCGCTGTCAACGCGCCGACAGATGGTGACCTATGGACCCTGACCCTTGTTGTGTGAGGGTTGTGTGGAATTTGAATCGGGTTCGGTACTGGACGTCGGGCGGCGCCCTAATGCAATGATGGCGTGAGAATGCGATATTCGCGATCAACTATAGGACGTACACTCGGCGAGGGTTCTCGAGACGGGGGCAGCTGTATCGACTCTGGCGTGAGTTGACCATTGTTGCCGGCGTGGTCGGGCGAGGGTGGGATCTGCGAAGGTGTATTGAGAGTTGTTAACAATGATATCATGATAGACTGACGAACCTCCTGTTGCTGCGGTCCTTCGGGGGCGATAACTATCACTTCATCTAGGATGCGGTCGCGGGTGTCAGCTTTGCCAGCTTGCTTGGTCAAGTCTGTCCTGCTTGAGGACGCCCCAGGCAACGAAGCATTGCGCTCCGGGATTGCGGTGAGGGTATGTTCGGTCTTCAGGAGGCCAGGAGGGAACCAGTCCGAGATAGACTCGCGTTTATTGAAGTCGAGCTGTAACGGGACATGCACCGACGCATCTTGGTCACTAGAGAACGAACTGTCCCCGAGCTCAGGAGAGGCGAACGATGCAGGCGACGGCGGAGAAGGAGCCCGACGTGGAAGAGCAACGTTCTTCAACTTCTTCTTGCCAAAGACCGATGCGAGCATCCTCGAGAATCAGAGGCGCACCGCGACAGACTCCAGGACTCGTAGAGTAGGGATGCAGATACAGGAACCTGTGGAGTATGATGGTAGAGGAAGAGAAAGGTCAGTCTATACCGGACCGTGGGGGACAACAGTATGCCCATCAGGGCGAGTAGCATCTCAACCATCATTCGAGGGATGGCTGCTAAGCCACAATCAGTTGTTTCGCAGCAGTGAGGTCCTGGTTCCCCGATCGTGGTGCGCCATCAATACCTCCCACCGTGTCAGTGTGTGATGCAGCGGATCGGATGCATAGCCTATACCAAATGCTGAACTCGGGATGATACATGACAGCCTATATTGATGAATCCACAGAGGAAAGATACTTTCGCTGTTCCCAGTCGTGCATGGTAGCCCAATGCTTCGCGTCCAACCAAACCGCCGCCATCGACCGACGACACCGACGACATGCGACTGTCGCGACACATAGTGGCAAGTTTGGGGGCACTGTGACATCGGAATCATTGGCATCAATGCAAAACATTTGGCTATTGGAGCTGGTGCGTAAATCCGCTCGTACCTAGACCTGCTGGCAACAGAAAAATAAACTGAGACGTGATCTCTGTGGGGACTGCTGAATCGTCTCGGTGGATACTCATCAAAGCAAACTCGCCAGCCGCTAGCTGGCAGGGCCCCCCTTTTTGTCGGATAGCAGGCAGTTCCACTACTTTCTAGTTGTTGACAGCAGACAGTTTCTCATACTCTCTTGTTGTTTACAGCTTGTCTTTACCTTCGCCCTATCAGAGGTAAAACAAACACAGATCGTACACATGAGGGAGGATATTTGTGAGAAGGAGAAAACATAGCCGTCATCAAGTCCACCTGATTCCGGGTCGGCATCAGCACTGCCAGATCCGGTGTCAGACTGTCCATCCGGTCTCACGGCGATCTGCAGCATGTTCACTCCGATCGAAGGTCTCTCACCGTTTTGAAGGTTTACAATGTACATATACATGTAGTACGAAGGCAAGCTCAATACTCGTCGGGACATTCGACTCACTACCTATCCAACTGACCAGTGATCACCCTAACTAATACCATGTTCACCATCAGGTCGAGTGGATCTCATAGACCCCGAAATACAACGCCTTACGGCAGTCTGTCCAACAGCAGCGAGTATCATCATCCGTCGGGTCAAGCTTCTCGCTACCTCGAGTCTCGCGAATCTCTCGCTTTAGCCCCCGTCTACTCTGAATTTCAATCTGTGAACAAGGAGGGGCCGCGGTCGAGATTCGACATCATGTAACATGTAAGGTGTTATTAGTAGTATGTCACTGTGCCCGAGCTGGATTGGTCCCTCTACCTCTTGGTCAACTCTTAGCACTGAAGAAGATGCCTACTGAGTAGTAGGTCAGTACGAGATGAATTCCGAGTTTCGTGAGCTCTATCAGGTCATACTTACCACGATATCGAAGGTAGGTATGTGTCTAAGACTGCCCGGATAAGCGGAGAAGGACACTCCCTGGTTCACATTATCTTCCCGTCCTCCGAAACGGCACCGCGGTAAGTACGGTTATTGGCATACTGCTGTATTCACATAATTCACCGTATGTAACGGTCAGGATCCGGAGTTTGGCCTATGGCTTAAGTCGTTGCTTTGGACAAATCAGGGTCCTGAGTTGCCGAGGTGTAAAGGTCATCCCTGTTCCCTGAACACAGGGATGATGGCCAAAGACATAGCGAAGATCTCCGTCCTCGATTGTCTCTATGCAACCAATCGAAACATGGGCAATTGGAGGTTCCGCAAAGTGCTCGCACAACCCATAGGATATAGGTGAGTAGGAGAAGATGGTCGGAGTTTCACGGTTTACGGTCGTTCACATCCGCATATGTTGCTCAGGACCCTTGTGTTTATGAGGATCGCAGTTGCAAAGGTTTGAGTCATTGACACAGCTTCTGGTATACTTAGTCTCCTCTACAGACCATCACAGAGAAGATAATCGTTCTCTGTTGTAAGTGGTATACTCAGTATATTGTCGCAAAAAAGTCTCGGCCC
>JSYW01000051.1:0-26823 GCA_000787475.1 Lentinus polychrous | reverse complement strand
GTTGAACGCGTTCGTTTGCCTTTCGTGTCCTACGCAACGCAGCACTCACAGTCCTCCCGACTAGGCTAGTCTCAGAAGAAGGCAGCGGGCTCACTTTGCGCTGAGCACCTTCAGCCATAAGGCGGGACCGTACTACTTCAGCGCATACGTCACGGAGTATGTATGTCCACTTGGCAAATGTAAACCCGACCTCCTTTGGAACGACCATGGGCCTCGGCTCCCAAGCACTCAAGCTTTTCAAGCGTTATGGCGACATTCACCATCTAGGGTCGCCCCACCGTCTGCCCACCGAAAAGGGAAACAGCTCAATCGATGCCGGCCTCTTATGCATCATGCTTGTGGCATGCCTCACAACCTCCCGGTAATTCAGTATACTCCACTCTCGCCTTGCTACTTGCGGAACGGCGAATAAGCCACCGTTCGCGAGCATGATGTAGGCAACGTTGATTCACCGATGGCGGTGGTCAGGGGCGTACCTAGACAGACAGATGGGATACGACCGATATCCATCCTCGCGAGTTTTATCCTCTCTGCATTTTACGCATGTTCGTCACCAGTGCTCGAGACCCTGCCAGTGTTGAACCACCCCTTGGTAACCGGTAAGGACCTGCCTCGTTCCTCAGCCGTACAAAGCCTACATATGTAATGTTGTCACTAAATTACCGCTCATTCACAACAGCAACGTCGGTGTCTAACGTGCAACTTGTCCAAGGTGACTCGTGCAACGTAAAAATAGCAAGAAAAAAGCCTTTTTTTACATGCAACTGCACGTTAGTCGTCTGCATGGCCCTGGCGATATACTGCCCGTGAGGGGCGTTCATGAATCGTCTTGCATTGCAAGATGAGGAGACGAATAACCGTTGACTAGTAAGACTTGTCGTCTGGAGCTCCAGTTACTCGATGGTACCACCGCTCGACCCGCTTGTATGTAGTTGCTTCTTTGAACACGTTCTTGCTGAAGGTATGTAGCTGGTTGACACGTTGACATCTCATGTAGGGACCGCGACTTCGCACACGGCTTTCAGACGTCGACTCTGTATTCGTATTCGACACGGTCCCTTGAAGTCCATTGAGTGGTGTGGACATGGATGATCAACGGACGCTGCCGCCGCCACGACGCTGCAACTTCGACCATCGCTTCAAATTTATTCGGATATACTATGGGTCCTTCTTGGTCCTTCCGGGTCATCGTGGTCGACACCTCGACATCGACGACATCGACTGTGACGGTACTACGTTCGTGCGACTGTTCATTGCATGTATTCTATCGATGACCGGCCGGTACATGCAAATGTAAATCTTCACCAAGGCCTACTTCCAGTACCGTCATGATGGCCCTAAGTACACGAGTTTGGGGCTCTTTCGTTGAGGCTACATATGACAGCGACGAGCTAGCAAGTACGTACACCAAGTGAAACCGGTTGGAACTCGGGCTGAACGCGTACCAGACGCGTCGGCCTGCAGCGCTGCAGTTGTGAGGGGACAGACCGAAATTGAATATTTCGCTTGGCTGCCCGGGGGTCTCGATCAGGTCTCGATCCTGATTTGGGAGGAAAACCTCCGGAAACCGGAGCGCGCCCGAAAAAAAACATGTGCACAGTGCACGCACACATGCGTCCAGGCACGGGCTATGAAAGAAAAATAGGCCATGAAAATGCCATCATGCGGTGCGTTTCGTCTCGAGGTCTGCTGCAAAACACAACCAGCCGGGAGCGATCCTGTTTGACTCTCTCCTACCTCTTTTTTGCCCTTCTTTTCTCTACTTTCATCGCCGCTGGGGAAGACGACGGTGAGTGTTGCGCGAGAATGGCCTTGAAGACGAACAAGAATGCGTTGGATATCCGCCTCACCGAATCCGTCGTCTTCCTGCGTGCCGGAGATGCCACAGGCAGATTCAGGAATCCCGCAGGCGAACCCCCGGCGATGCTTCGCGGTTTGCTGGTCCTCAACCTCTCGAAACCTACAAAGATCTCGAGCATCGAGGTCGAACTCACTTGCAAAACGACAACGGCATGGCCTGAAGGTATGTACCTTTGTTATCTTCCACATCGTCTTTTTTTTCTAGATAGACGCATTATGCACGATGGGTCCCATCTCTGCTCAGAGACTTTTGACTTTACACGGGGAAGAGTGTATAGCACTGTCGGCGGTCAACGCGGTCGGAGATGGACCTCTGCAGATCTTCTCATTAGCCCTTCGAATCTCCATGTGGAGCATCGAAGCAGCGTTATGGCACGATATATGCTATGCGCTTCATCTAAAGTCTGACGCGAGCGAGGGAATCACCGTCCCAACCTTGCAATTGCAAAGTGTTGCCGTACGAACGATCACGCTTCCCGTACTGCTCTCCGCTTTTCTTGACGCCTTTGAAGTTATTTGAACTACGAGATCGCTGAATATTCTTTTCAGGCGTAGGTGCTCGTCGTATAGATGTCTCGGAAGAACACAAGATCTATTCACAATCATACGTCTACTTTGACGCATCATCTCACTCTCCATCGCATCGTCGAACCCTCTCCGTAGGCCCCGGTATCGCCTTCGACTCCGAACACGAAGAGGACAGATCGGAAGAATCCAGTCTGCATTATCAAGATGCAACGTACATGGCCAATACTCGTACGCCGCCCGAATGGGAAAGACGCGGTCGAGGGTTGACGAGGAGCGATAGAGGACGAGCGGCGCCGAGACATTTGAGCGTCGACCAGACCAACTTCCAACCTGATTATGTTGCTCATCATCATGACCGGATAGCCCCTACGCCGCCGTACTCCCCTCGAGATTCACCCATCGCGACTCCGGTCCGTTCGCTCAGTCGCAGGACGTCGTTTTCTCGTCCTTCGCCCATGGATACTGTAGAGGAGTTGCAAGAGACGAGTTCTCCTATAACGGATGAGTTGCCTCGTGTGCTGCAGAGCACACTGAGCTCTATGACTAGCTGTAAGTATCTCTACCGCGATCTGGTATTCGATTCTCTTGGTCTAACTATGTCATAGTACCTCGGCCACCATCGCTATCTAGTCCTCGGGGTACATCTTCTCCAAGCCTCCGTACTCCCCCAGACACCTCAGACTCGGGCGAGTTTGTCCTCGGAAGCAGCACGGGACACTTCACCGCCGATTCGACGCACTACTCTCCCTACTCTTCCGCATCTAGGGCCGCATCTCCCGTCGCAACCACGTTCGCAGCAGACGACACCATGCGCGGGAGAAAGTCTAAGCGATTCAATATCGCCAACGTCTCTGCTTCGTTCTTTGACGCAGTGAAAGAACGCGTGCGAAGTGTGTCCCATAACCATAGGGATGTCACGCCGACGAGGACGCATCATCGGAGTAGGGACGTTACGCCTGTGAGGGAGATGACGCCGATAAGGGATGAGGAGAGGAGAGGAAGGAGGATGAGTCCTGATAGACGGAGAACGGAGGATCATCATGCCTCTGCGTTTGGTAGGGTGTTTGGACCTGATTATGAGGATAGGAAAGATTACGGGGAGGGATGGAAAGAGTTCAAAACAGGTGAGGTTTTGGGACATATGCACGCATATACCCAGCTTTTATCCGCATATAGTCACTTTTACTGACCGGGCTCGCTTTTGCTTTTGGTAGGCGTGTACACATACCCCATATCATTCGCTATACCCGTCACATCACCACCTTCTATCCAAGCCGAATATGGCTCAGTCGTCTGGCGTCTCAAGGCGGTAGCACATCGTCCGGGGGCATTCAAGTCGAAATTGTCTGCATCCCAGGAAGTCACGGTTGTTGCCAGTCCTGGAGAAGACGACACGGAAGATACAGAGAGTATCATTGTCGAGAGACAGTGGGATGACCAGATGCAATACCTTTTGATGATCTCTGGTAGGAGCTTCTATATCGGTGGGACTATCCCCATCACCATGAAGTTTGCTCCTTGGACGAAGATGAAGATATTCAAACTATCTGTCGTAATCGAAGGTACGCACCGCATGCCACATTCAATCGTCTGCAATGTTTGACAGAGAGGGGTAATTACAGAACGCGTCGAGTACCTCACGCACTTCAAACGGGTCGCTAGGACAGACTCCGTCAATCGCATCTCCCTCATGACACTTCAATGCAACCAGAAAGACACCCCTCTTCTCCCCCTCCTCTCAGATGACTCCGAGGCGTTCAAAAAGTCTCCGCTATACGAAGTCCTCGGTCCAGACGACGACCCTGCCGAGCTCGCGTCCATGTTCATGGGTCCCGGTCCTTGGGAGATACATAAAGAACTGGAACTCCCCAACTCGTGTAGCCAGTTGCACTTTACGAACAAGAACAAGAAGAGCAATATCGTCATTAGCCATTTGTTGAAGATCATCTTCAGGGTGCAGAGAGGCGACGATAGGGATTTGGACGCGAACTCCGGGAAGAGGAAGTTGTATGATATCGTGGTGCAGACGCCGATACATATTCTTTCCGTAAGTTTTCCTGCTTCACTTTTTCCCGAGCTTCGCCACTGACGTTGATTGCTCGCGTTTACAGTGCCTATGCAGTCCCGCATATACAGCCCTACCTCCATACTACTCCCTTGACGAACCAGGTATCTCTAACGGTAACGCCACATGCGGCTGCAACAGGACCAACCGGAGCATCCTCAACTCCATCTTGCACGTCCCTCACCCTCATTCTCATTCTCCCAATCACAACAACAACAACACCAGCCACCCTCCATCACGCATCCAAGTTGGTCGACACCATTCGGGCCAGTCCATCGGGAGCATATCATCTTTGGATCAACAACACGCTCACGCTTACACTCACACAGTGAACGGGACGACGTCGCCGATTTCGCCGCTGTCGAGGACGGCGTCTGCTGTTCGGTTTGAACGTCTTATCACTGGGCAGGAGACTGAACTTGGGGAGGCGCCGCCATCTTATGAAGAGGTTGCCGCAGCTAGTGCTAGTGCTAGTCCTCAACCTGTCGTGCATTCGTGATTGTTGTTATCCATTGTTGCTCTACACGGTTTGCGATCACTCTCCATCTCCCCCCTCCCCCTTCCCCTCCCCTACTCCTTCTACTTCAGCTGTACGTGATAGTGGTTCTCATGCCCTCCTCACTCCTCTCAAGTATGAATAGGACAATATCCTTATTCTCTAATGCAATCTATAGAGTCTATGTAGTCATTCCCATCGCATCTATGTTCTATGTCTATTATTAGCCACGGACCCCTTCTCTCCTTCTGCCCCTTGACGCACACTCTACCATTCTCACACGACACACGAAAGAAAAGAAAAGAGTCTAATGGTGCCTCCCTCCTCACACGTACGGAATGCAAATGCGAAAAAAGAAGTGTCTCTAATGGTGGGTGCTGAACTCTACTACAACATTAAAGATTTGTGGTACAATGCCGCTGCCGAGGGCGGGTGCGCTGAGGTATGCATGTATGATATGATGCGGAAACAGAAACAGAAACAGACACAACACAGCAAGGGTGAAGGAGCAAGGAACAACGAAAACAACAAGCTATCCAGAACCACACAATGAGTATGCAGGTAAACGACAGTGTACTGTATATAAGAGGATCGAATGCCCCTGTTAGAATGAAAATCGTTGGAATGCTTAGCCCTCTCAAGGGAAATCAAACATAGTCGGTATTAGTCCGTTGCAGCACAGGCGACGGATGATCTTCAATGGTCACCGTGCGTTGAGTCAATTTACCATTAGCTCCCTGTCCATCCGAGAAGATCGAGGAGCGTCGTTCCCCCTTAGCATCAATATCTTCCGGTGTCCTCATCACCGCCGCACTAGTGCTTCTCTGAGTTCCTGTACTCGAAGCGGTATCTTCTTGTCCATCCTCATCGTCCTCGTCATCCATGTAGTTCTCTCCACCGTTCTCAACCGTGGTGGGATCTTCTGACGGAGGTTTTCGGAATTCGAAGGGAAGCACGACGGCTCGGTCGATGGCTACTGGGAGACCGCGGTGTCGGCCTCGGAGCATTACTGCGCAGATGATCAGTTTGGAGAGGGGGCGGAGGGCACCGGAGAATGAGTAGTTGGCCTGAAGAGCGCAGATGGGTGCTTAGCATTGTATTTTGAGTGAGGGTGAAATGAAGGAGAGATGCTTACGTATGGTACACCCAGAGAGAGTCCCACAGTGCCGTAGGCTGAAACAAGCTCGAATACTACAATAGGACGTCAAGTCAACCGAACATGATCTTGGTTTGGAGGTATAGGAACTTACGGATGGTGAAGATGTTGAACCAATCGTTTGTCGATTCATCATCGATCCCAGGGCGCTGCACATAGGACTCGTTAGGCGCACGACCCAATCAATGAGGCTGATGGACCTTACTTCGATGATGCACACAAGGAAGAGTGCGAGTGCAAGCCACCACATATCTGCACGTTGATCATCGTCAGTACGATACGACATAGCCCATTCCGCTCCTTCGATACGCACCGAAAGACAATTGTTTCCGCATATGCATAGCAAGGTATCTACTCCATACCGTAGCTCTGTTGCCCGTCGGGTTGAACTCTTCTTCATCTATTGAGGACTCGTCGTCATCGAAGATACCCAAAGATCTCTCCTCGTAGACGTTGGTGGAACGGACACTGATCGACAAGAGATTCAGCGACCAAGCTATATGCGTCGTACAAATCTATTTACCTCATAGCGATGGGATCTAGAGAGAGAAAACGAGTCAATAACGAGAGCAGATGCGGATGCCGGTCTTGTACTCACATACGCTGACATACATCATTAGCACGTACAGCACCCTGCGCATCAAGACTACATTAGACATCAGAGAGCAGAGGAAGAAGACTGTCTGGGCTATGATGCTTACTTCACCGCAGGGGCTAGCGCAGCCAAAGGCACTGAGGCGAATCCAGCTGCTCGAACGGCGGTAGCTTGCAATAATCCCAGCAGGACTCGGACGCCCACGGGGATAGCCTCGATTGCAGGTGTCCCAATATCCAATACCAAAAAGAAAAACCAGTCGGTACCACTAGATTCAACGAGTTAGGTCAGGACTTCAGAGTGATTATCGCGTAAGATACGTACTTCAAGGCAATCAACACTGTCAGTAGGAACCATGTTTGGTGGGAAGGAAATAGGTAGACGAAGCAACGTCGGGGATGGTCGAGGAGGAAATGGAGTGTTTCGTGTACTCGAGAATTCTTAGGTACTATCTTTGAGAGAACCCATCTGCGAACGGTGTCAGACCTCGCAGGGGGACGAAAGACAGAGTACTCACATAGTAAAACGTAAACTATTTGCGAGTAGATTGTATCAGCGACGAATATTGTGTACGTTTCCATAGTACTCACAATATAGGCTAGAGTGATCCGTCAGTACGATATGATTTCAAGGTTATTGAGTTACTCACAAATGCTGTATTTCCAGCTAGGATAAGAAAAATAATAAAAACGATAGTAGGATATGCTTTCTGGAATGGTAGCATAGATTGATCTTCTAAAGACATGCCGGTGTTCGTGTATGAGGAAACGACTTGGAAAAGTGAAAACCTGGTATCTGAAGTCAGTCGATCCATCATACAAACGGTGGACAGATAAACACGAACCAAACGGGAGATAAGGATCGATGAAGAGTCGGAGGTTCGAAGGCAGGCCGCCATTTGGGTAGTGACATGTATGGCGCAATGACGATAAACGCGATAGCCTGTATAATGATATGGTACTGAGAAGCCACTTCATGTCAGGTGGAATATTCATGCTTGTAAGTTCGCGAGGTGACCCACCCCGCCTACAATCCATAACAGAGCAGTCAAAGACCTATACTCAACGCCTCCAAGTTCTTCTAACTGTTCCCGCGTTAGTTTATGGAACTGAGAGTTACGACCAACGACAGCGTCGAAGGACACATATGGGACCAGCTTTGCACCAGGTGGAGCTTGACCATCGCGCTGCGACGCTATGGTATGAGTCCGGGGTATCGTGACCGTCCGAGTCAAGGTTCGCTCGAGCTTTGGGAAAGCCCGACGAATCAAATTGGAGATGATCTCGTGTGGCATGGGGAAACCACCAAAGCCTCGATGTTTGGTACGCCTCTTGATCGTTGCTCGCGAGGTTGTGGTGTGAGGTATCGACATTGTCGGTCTGGACATTGACCCTGCGCTTCGAGTCAGCATACATAGTGACACTCAGGAAATGAACTCATACTCCTCGCCATTCCAGTGTCTCGCGTTGGGACACGGTCATGCATATGCAACGCGTAGAGATCGTTTATAGACGGCAGACGGTCCGCCCGATCCCGCTCCAAAGACATCGGTCTTCTCCTCGGTTCAGGTGCGAACTCGACTGTCTGGGTCCTAGGAAGAGTCGGCATCCGGCGCATGCGACGTCGCTGATTGGCTGATTCGTGTTCCTCGACGCTGGAAGGTCGCTCGGGCTCGGAGGTCAAACGGGAGACGTCCGACAGCCGTCGTTGGTCCCTATGGCGTCAGTTGGCGTTAGCCGTCCATCTCAAGAGAATTACCGAGGATCTAACGGACCTATCAGATTTCTCTGCTTCCTGCTGCTGCTCCTGCTGGCGGAGGCGGTTGAGCTCGTCGTCCAGAGCAGACTCGACTTCATGGGATAGAGCAGAGGTGAAGTCTCCAGTCGCGGGCGTGTTCACGGGAGAAGTGATCTGGTTCGGTGACTGCTGGACGCTAAAACGCGCCGTAGCAGGTGGGCGATTTACAACGATTGTGGGCCCTGGGGTGGTGGCATGTCCTTCGCTGATCCAGCCACTAGGATTCACCAGCTTGGGCGCATCGTCCATCCGTCGAATCATATCAGGCCGTACTCGAGGCGGGGTTGTACTGCCTGACCGCTTTTCGTAGAGATCATCGCGATGTGCTGTCTGGGTGCGACCTGTGAATGTGAGCCAGAGCTTCTTCCACCAGGGTACCACTCTGACATGGACAGGAACGTCCATCTTGGATGACACGCGTTTCGATGTCTCTCCCTGAACGATATGCGTATATTCTATCCTCATCAACTCCCTGAATAAGGTTCTGTATAACGTGCATTTCATTCAAGGCATCTTTGTGGCACACACCTTCGAGCATAGACCATAACCCAAGATACGATAACCTGAACCGTATGATCAGCGGGAGATCTACGATCACCCATATTCACATACCGGATTCCCTATACACATCTGAATGAACAAGAGGGCTTGCTGCAGTGGAGTCAACCCGCTGAGGTCGACGGTCGCAAGACCACAGACGGTGATTGCGCTGACAGAGTTGAACAAGGCATCGATGTAGGATAATGGGTATTTTCCATTGCAGGCGTACAAAATCCCGGAAAAAATAAGCGGTGTGAAGGTACTGTGGATTTGGGTTATAATCAAGGTTCGCCACGCTGAGCAGATGAACAAAGGACCCACAAGAATAGTAGATGGATCCGGAAGAAGTTGAGATGTGCTTTGATGTAGTGGCCTGTATTCGACCACCAGTTCTTGGACAGCACACGTGAAGGGAAGGAGACCATGTAGACGACACGCGAGAATGACAGAAAGAGTAGATTGTCGGGCAGCCCCTTGACAGCCAGTACGAGCCCAGTGTTAAGCGGTACTATGATTTCTGGATGGGCGTAGGGGGGAATGGAGGGCTATCATGGGGCACGAGCAGTAAACACTTATATGGCTTCGGAGAGGCTCCAGAACAAGAAAGATTATCTGCTACTCGAAGGTACAAACGTTCGAATCCCTTTACTTCTGTCCAGCCTCGGGCGCTTCTCCAGAACCACCGATCATCCCCCGATCCGGCATCTTTCTGGCCTAAAACAGCACGGCCGTTGCCGATCTGGCTCTGATTTCGCCGTAAACTCCACCTCGAGCACATGATTTCATGCACCGAGTCCAAGTGGTCAACTCCTTGGACCCGCTTTAGTTTGACACACCCAGGCACCCCGCGCTGCAAATCTCGCTCTCATACTCGCTCATGAACCTGCATTCCGATAGAAGCCAACAAGCATTTTATACATTGATGTTTGTTACACGTAACATTCTCCTTGGATTGCCTTCAATAGCACCAACTGTCATATGGAGCCTAAAAACCTTTCGTCCGTCAATAACAACACAGCATGGATACGGCGGATGCATGGCAAGCTGACTAGGTTTCTACGTCACCAGGGTTGATAAGTCCACTCACCTTGGCGGCTTTGCCATACCTTAGAATCATTATTCTGTGTCGCGTCCTTGGAATCTCTACATTGCATCTCCGAGACTGGGTATTGAACCTATCGAAGAGCTGCAGGACGACGGTACCGGCGCGTCTTACATCTATGGCCGCAAGGCATGCCCACATGAATAGGCATATTCAGTTGGCCTGCAGCTCTGTCGGAACATGCACCACTGTCCAATTGATTTGACGGTCACATTGGCGACTTTTACAGTTCAATAAACCTGACCTCATGGCCGAGGGTTTGCTGCCGATTATACGCACATACCGCCTCGTTGGCGTTGGTTCGTAGCCTATCCCGGCTGTCGTCTCAAGTCCTTCCCCATTGGCTCATCTGAAAATTCTCTGCTTCGCTGCCCATCGCCCATCCTCCTCGGCCCCACACCAGCCGTTATCGGAGTCTCCTCCTTTCTACCTCGTTAGTAGTTATAGATTTCGCCTAGATATTGCGGAACCGACCTTGTTGTGCGCCCGAGCGAGAATTGTATCACTATTCGTGCGCCGCTGGCTCAAGTTCTAAGTTCTGTCGGACATATGGCGCTGGATCTTCTTCCTGTATCTATCTTCATCTCTAGCGGGACGAGTTCTAAGGACCATTTGACTCATAGTGCTCGTTCACTAGCGGCAGGAATTGGCCAAGGTACTCGGACTTAAGGCCCAGACCTCTCAACTGTTCCTCCTTTCACAAAAGAAAAGAAACCAGAAATACGGACAACAGTCCATCCACTGCCTGGCCCCTTCGGCTGCTACCAGAGCATATTACCTAGGCCGATACCGATGCGGACAAGGCACCGCGATAGGCAAGGATCGGATTCGAAGAATCTTGGCCTCCGTCAGGCAGTACACTGTAAGCTGTACAAACAAGGATCGGGTGCAATGTCTCGCGACACGGGGCCGAAACGCGAAGAGAAGTTGTCTATTACAGACCATCGTCACAGAACAAGGATGGAGTTGGATATACACGTGTATCGTTCTCAACCTCGGGTGCGAGTTGATCATTTGTAAAGTTGTATAGCGGGAAGAAGCCTTGCCGTAAGTCTCGTCGTTGGGTTGCCAAGAATGCTCATGAGATTGCTGACCACGAGCAAAGAGTGATCATGCGTAGCGGATACGATAGCGAAGACATTTCAGAACCGTCCACTGGACTATTCAAGAGGTCCGAATTGCGCACGAGCTCGGAACATGGAGGCTAGGGCGTACAATCATACTACTACAATGCATTCAGACAGACGACCGTACAAATTGTAAACGGTGAAGATGACAGGCTGTTTAAGTCATCCGAGAATGTACTCGGGGGGCTTCCGCTAGCATGATGTACGACGTGCAAATTCTATTCGTGTAATAACAACTTGAACGGGACAATGACATCTCTCGCAACGGTATTTCTCCCGCAACGGGATCTCTCGCGCCATCAGGATCAGAGCGGACCATATTGATGTCCTCTCGATGGGCTCGCCCAGTAACGGTATCATGTAACAAGCAGCCATGGAGAATAAGCCTGGGAAGAGTATATATATCAGAGTCCCCCCAGTTCAAAGGGGTACTTACTTGAACTACAGTAACTGCCATATGTGGCCGTTTCCTGCTCCCACGTCCCCGTTATGGAGCAACTCCATCCAGCGATCCAGTTCGCCGAATCGCCGACCTTATACTTAACTAGCTGAACTAGTACTCATAATGCGGACAAACACGCTTAGCCAACTCAACGATTGCGGGAATCGTACGAGAATAGTGTATCGGTGCATGCTTGCGTGCTGCTCGGCATGACACAGTGCGCAAGATCTCAAGATAATATCGCATGCCCAATATCCAGCCAATATCGAGCAAATAGTGACTGATCAGATACCACGCTTCTTTTTCATCTGAAGGCCGCGACTGCTTGCGGAGGACACTCACCCTCATATTTCTTCAGGAGGCTCCTCAGGCTCTTCAGCAACCTGTATCAGGCTTTATCCCTCACCATGACGACCTCTCGCAAGATCGTCTTGGCCTCCCGCTCATCACAATTAGCCCAAAATCAAACCAACATGATTAGGGATATGCTCTCGTCCGCGTTCCCCTCAAAGACCTTCACTACAGAGTTTATGACAACAGGAGGGGACCACAATCAATCGCAGGCATTGTACTTGCTCGGGGGGAAAGCGTTATGGACGAAAGAGTTGGAGGTGGCATTGAAAGATGGCGTAGTGGACATGTTGGTGCATTGCTACAAAGATGTGCCTACAACGCTACCCGAGGGCTGTGAGATTGCCGGTGTGACGGAGAGAGCGGATCCCGTGGATTCATTAGTGGTCAAGGACGGACTTCCCTACAAGACTTTGGATGACTTGCCTGAGGGAAGTGTGGTTGGGACGAGTAGCGTAAGGAGAATCGCCCAATTGAAGAGGTCTTATCCGAAGCTTGTCTTCAAAGATTTGGTACGCCCACACTGTCTAATCAATTCATCTCTACACTCATAAATTTCATGCTACAGCGAGGAAACTTGTAAGTATTCAGATAAACCCTCCTACAAGTATCCTAGACAACTCATTCATTCACCTCATCCCTGTCAGGAACACCCGATTTGCTAAACTAAATGCCCCAGATAGCCCTTATACTGCTATCGTCCTTGCAAAAGCGGGGTTAGTTCGTATGGGATGGGGGAACCGAATCACCTCAGATATCATACCGCCCACCTGCTTCTACGCTGTCAGCCAAGGCGCACTTGCGATCGAAATCCGTTCAGACGATACCGAAGTGCGTGAACTCTGCCGCGCTATCACACATGAGCCGACAGAATGGCGTTGCGCGGCCGAACGCGCGTGCCTGCGAGTGCTCGAAGGAGGGTGCAGCGTCCCTGTCGGAGTCTCGACCGAGTTCGTGCATGATGGGAGGGTACTCAGAATTACGGGTTGCGTGACGTCTTTGGATGGACAGACACATATGCAACATACGACTGAGGGTGAGGTGAAGAGTTGGAAAGAGGCGGATGAGTTAGGAACTAGGTTGGCCCATAGGTTGATTGAGAACGGAGCGAAGAAGGTATTGGATGATATTAATGAGGATAGGGAGAGGAGGATTGGGGAGGCCAAGACTGAAGATGAGAAGAAGAAGATTCAGGCTGCGTTGGATCCAAGGTCACATCCCTCTGCGGCAGCATGAGTGGTACTGTGATAAAGGAGAATTAGGTAAAGTGGTGATAGATTCCGTGTGTAAGTAAATCTCCAGGTGCTTATGAGACACAAGTACAGCTCGGCCTTATCAAGTTAAACCATACTAGCAATCCTAGGCCTGTTCCTGTATCCCTTGGTGAGCATAGCTTGTTGGTCACAGCAACCCCACCTATCGTTATAACTTCCGCTGTCATTGCATCTTGAGAGCACAGTTCGCAATTGGATAATGATACCGAGTACCAAAGCAACGAAGAATATATACAACCAAACAATTCAGGATAGGCCCTACAATACTAGCAAGCTCCTTGTCACCGAGTCAGCAACGATGACAACAAGGACCTCTAGAACCGCTTCGCATCATACAACCCACCACCAAACCCATTCCCGAATCCGACACCACCCCGTCCAGGAATTCCAGCACTAACAGGCATCTGAGGCATGCTCAATCCATGCTTGGCGGCATAAGTCTTGTATCCGTAGAACAAGCCTACGCATACGCCCACGAAGAGAATGAGTTTGATCAAGGTGGAGAACCATGATGAGGACGAAGAGGATGCTGAGAGGTATGGTGACCGGCCCGTTCCCAGTTTGTCCCGTTGGGCTTCGGGCGCGGAGAGAATGGCGGAGTATGTTGTTACACTGATGATACTGTTGAGATGGCAGTTAGTCGTTGAGCATATGTGATAGCCAGGAATGAGAGAAGACGTACTCGTGGTTGTCGAATACGTCTCCCGTCAGTGCGGAGAAGCCCAAGAATGGCGCCAGTGGAAGCTCTGCGCCGCGAACGGTGAAACAGTCGGTCCATTCATCCCCTACAAGTTATTGCAAATGTGAGGACATTGGTCACGAGATACATCTCATTAGTCCACTTACAAGCCTTGTATTGGATTTTGACCTATTGGTGGAAAGAAAAATTAGACCAAGGTCAAGTTCAACAGCACCGTATGTAGACTTACATCAAGGTACTCGTCCTTGATATACGTAATTTTCAGTTTCGTCGCAACGTTGGTACGACGATAGTTCGCCTATCGAGTATATTTGAGAGATTGCCCATGTACTGAACCCACGGATATCACTTACCGAGCATGCACCGGCCTGATGCGCCTCTCCATCGTTTGCTTGGTCGTACTGCGTCTTGCCATCTCCGATCATACCAACCACTCGAGGGAAAGCATACGAATGGCGTGAGTTGGCATAAGTATCAAGGAAGACACCGAGACCTTCAAAGTTATCTACGAGTATACATATAAGTCATCTTGTCTACCGAAGAAGGGTCCAGCTGGAAAGACATACCGACGCTTCCGAACACAGGTCCAGGCTGTGCGCGTGTAGTGGTGAGCCAAATGGCGAGACCGTCACCGAATAGGTGGCCAGTGTCTCCTGTTATCTTGAATTCGACTTCGACGATGAAGTTCGCTGATGTTAGTGGTAGTCTAGACCACAGCCAACCCTGGAAGCCAAGCGTTAAGCAAACTGCAGTCCCATGTCAGACGCATATTTCGCGTACCATTTGTGACGGGCGAGCCCGCGTCAGACGAATATGCTTGTTCGTGTTCTGCGGAACACAGTTCATGAAGATGGATATTATGAGAAAGAGTTTCATACATACGACATATGCATCGGCACCAAAGTCCCACCATCTATGAGATTCATGTTAGCTTGATTGAAGGTCACCACCGCACGAAGAGGTAAGCGTACCGGTTTTGTAGATCCTGGTCAATGTATGGTGGGTATATTGAGTGTGTTCGAAGAGATACCGTCTGGAGGAATACTCATTAGAATGGCTGCACTCGATATGATAGCAGGATGTGACGGTCTCGGAGTAGGCATGTGCATAGGTCCCCCCAAAATGCCTCAGGTATCTTCGGGGGTTCAATTGCGAGACTCTCGATGCCTCCCATATAGTAGAATTCCGCCACCCCAGAATGCATCCCTCGCGTCAACCAGAAGTAGCGAACGACAACTCACTCTCTCGATCGTCCTATTTGCCAACTTCGCGTCTCCAGCAGCCACCACTCCGAGGGGAAGAAGGCTCAAAGCCAAGCTCAGTAAGAAACCACCCAAGAGCATATTGTTCAAAACAGTCGCAGAGGTATAGGTCAGAATTGAGGTGTGAGACCGATTCGTATGACCACGTCCGACGGAACAAGTCTTCTCTGAATCTGTCGTCGCTTTGCACCGGGCAGAGAGGATATAATGAGCGCGTATAAGCCAGATATAAGCTCAGCAACTAAAGCGGTAGTAGAAGTACAGCAGATGAATCCAGAGGCGAGCTCGGAGGTGGAAGGGAACCTGACCCGGAGTAGTCGAAGGTTTGGGAGAAGTGTCGAGCGCTTATCATCTGTTCTCGCGATCGGAGCAGAGGACGTGGCGTACATAGTTGCCAGCAAAACGAATTTCACACAATACTTGACAGAAACATAGACGAGTACTCAAGTACTCAAGAGGGGGTTCAAGCAGGATGTACCGAAGACGGAGAACTTAGGAACTCTCAAACACGCAGAAAAGTATGAATTAGAAACAATGTCCATAAATGCGTAGGTACGACAACACAGGACATCATGCAGGAAGTTCGAACTTCTGACCTTGCAGTACTCTAGAGATGCAGCCATGTAACATCAGTATCACGGGAGCAATGGCATCATGTAGGAAAGGGACGTACTTTGTGAAATACACGTAGAAGAAATCGAGGTACAGTGCTGTCTGTACAATTCCCGCTGTGATAGCGATCGGGTCCACCGAGCCTTCCGTGAAGTATCTAGCACGAGTATATTGGCCTAGTGCTCTCAGGACGTACCAAGCACGCGACAACTCACCTGTAGATCCAATTCGGGATGTAGAGGGCTCTGTATGCTCCCAATGCAGCCAAGTAGTGGGTCGTGATGGTTTCCGCCTCTCCCGTCCTCTGCAACATGAACAGCTGGGGAAGAATAGCGACGGCTTCCAGGAAGATAGAGAACGACCACAGGACCTCGGTGAGAGTGAACTTGTAGTTGAACAACAGAGCAAGAACGAAAGAAGGGCCAACGAGGTATTCTATCCGGAATGTATCGATGGAGGGGTCGTGGGTTGGGCGAAATTGTACTTTCATGAGGTGAAGGATGTAAACACTGCTTGATATGAAGAAGATCTTCATGAGAGTGTTGTATAGGGAGATATAGTCGTAGAAAAGATCCAGGTAACGGGTCACGAAGACAGTGACATAGAGTGCCTGGGTCTTGAAGGATATACCTACAGAGTCGTATTGTGAGTTGCATTTGATCGAGGCGGACGGTCGCCAATGTCCCTCGAGCGAGAACTTGCAGAGACGCGACCTGCATGGGTAAGAAAGGCTTACCTCGACATGACCTTGTCGTCTGAATCTTATGAATCAGTATAAGTATCGAAGCCAAGTGGGATAAATCCCCTGCGTTGTGCTTCCAAGTCAATACGGTAATCAGCAGTTCGACATGCTGCGACATACCGAGTAACCGGAAAAGATTCATGACTCTAGCACTAAGACGGGGTACAGATAACGGCCAGGGAGGATGAATGTGTACACCTGGAACGAACGGCGGGCTCTACGTGACGGAACTGTACAAACCAACGTCTGGCGTGCGTCTGGACGTCACTCACCGACGTGGTAGTCCGTGGGAAGAATGTGGCTGATGCGAACCGAACCGAGCCACATCAGGATTCTCACGATGGCCCACCATGACGCCCACGCGATCTCGTTGAACGTGTGGCGAACCGACAAGCCTTTGTATCTCATCCTCTCGAATCCATACCACCACCATCTCACCCACGTCCATTGCCTCCGACCAATCTACAAGTACATGGACGTCACGTCATAGGGAAACACTTTTTAACGACATCCAAGGGTAGAATCGTTGCACTGACTAGAAGATAGTCTTCATTCCCTTCGTCCATCTCAATTGAGTCACTACAATCCTGAAGCATCTCACTGTTCCTGGTCTATTTTACGGTGAGCATATTTATTATAACAACACAATTCCTTCTCGCATACGTGCGCGGTACAGTATCTGTTCGCCGCGGATTGCTGGTTTGCTTCGGGGCCGCCAGGTCAGAGGCGGCGCTGTATGCTTGAAGCCATGATGTTCTAGTAAAAGGGTCGACTCTGCGGAACGTAGGATGTGTTCATATTCCCTTGGCCTCTGAGCCGCCCGTGTTCGATGCTCGGTGCGTCGCTATAGAACCCTGCGATTCGCCTTAAGGCCGAACCAACAGTACTCTTCCATTCTACACAATCTTTCGGGACTCTACACTAGACTTGTAAACCCAGAGGCTCACGGTTTCGCAAGTAAAGGCCGAGTCCACATGGGGGCTATGTCCAACTCCCATACTCCTTAGGGGGGATGTTGAGTCGGACGTTCCCCTACACGTTCAAAGTCAAGCCAGGACGGGCCGTCTAACGACCGGTCAGTCCGTCCTTGGTGGTCTCAGACGTGGTATCCAATTTTCTCGAACGTTATATCATCTGTTCTAAGGACAATCATGCGGATAAAACCACGCAGGCTACAGAACAACGCCTGTGCGCGTGGTTTCGCATGTACAATGGCAGGCACGGAGACCTTCCGAGGGATTAGAACCGTTCCACAACTGTCCGCACAGAGACATGAGATCACATGCAATGGGCACCTTGCCCTCCTGAGCTTCTCTTTCGCATATTATTCAGTTCTATGTTCTATGCACAGTATGCTGATGACACGCTGTGTAGGATTCTACAAGGCGCACCCTAATGACGACAGTACTCACCTCTTTTATTGGGTGGAGTTACTTACCAGACTTCGCCACACGGCAATTATTGCCATACTTCCACCGCGGCTACACATCGGTTACGTCGCGGCCAGCTCCGCAGCCTGGGACACCTGAATACATTCGACATTATCGATATGTCTACGCTTTCGTGGTGCTCTCCTATCTCTTGTACAACTTCCTTCAAGCGGCATTCTCCTTGGATCAGAACTATTACGAAATTCTCAGCGTGCCTCCAAACGCGGACGATGGCACACTACGAGTTGCGTTTCGACAGTTTGCGAAAAGAAATCACCCAGATCGGGTGGGACCACAGGGCGAGACACTATTCATACAAGTGAGAGATGCGTTTGAGGCTCTGAAGAATCCTACTACTAGGCTTGCGTATGATAGGTAGGGTAGCTTGCTTGGTTGCTATGGTGGCTCGAATAGACAACGATTGACCGTCAACTTATTATTTGTCTGATCGCAGATTCGGACCAGATGCGTTAACGTGGACCGGATGCACGACTATGCGTGATAATATCAACCATGGGTTGTCATATTCCGCCGGGTTCCATATCTTCTCCATATCCTTCCTGATACTTTTATCCTTCGTGGGCAAACCCAGCCCTGTTGCATATGTGGGTCGAAACCATCTGCATCCCTCTCAGTATCATGAACTAAACATATTCTCTTTAGTGGCGATTCCTACTATACATCTTCTTTGCGGCATACGAACTTTCGTTCATCATGTCACCTTCACAATCGCCGCCATCTGCCGAGCACTCCATATTCCAGTTCGTGTTCTCCAACCCATCGCGATATGCGACGAATGGTATACTCGGCGTGCTCTGGCCCAACAGGGTACCCTATCAGCACATCCGTTTCCTACATTCCCTATCTGTTTTGTTGTCGGTCGCTTTGACGAGAGTAGCTCCTGTCCTGTTCCCGCCACCTGTGGATGAGACCTTGGATCTGAACTGGTTTAGGTCACAATTGGCAATTTTGGATAATGCGGCGAAGGCAACTTTTGATGAAGGTTCGTCCCCCTTCAGCTTGTGTTCTATTTTCATTTCCTCAATCACGACCTTGCAGCGAACACCCTCACCTCAATGGAACTGCATTCCGTGCATGGTGAAGCAACAGGGACAACTCCTACAAACACCAACTTCTCCTTTATCCCCATCCTCAACCAACCTGCAGCCAAGGTCGTAAACCTTCTCACAGAAGAGTTAGAGCACATGATCATCGAGATGAAGTTGGCGAAGGAGGTTGGGCCGGTGAAGGGTGCAATAGATGTGGCTGTAAGTAGGAATAAGAGGCAGTCGGAGAAAACTGGGCTCAGGGAACGAGAGCGGAGTCCCGGGTTCTCTCTCAGCCCTTCGAAACCCAGTACACCCAGGAGAGTGGCTGTTGGGGAAAGGAGGCCACTTGGATCGCCTGCTAGGAGCTTTGGGCCGAATGTACCACAGGGATATATTCGAGGCAGATCGCAGTCTTGTTAGCGTAAGCTTGACGAGGTGCGGGTGTTGCTGTGTACTCGTACTGCATGTTGTAGCATTTACTCAGTATTCTCAATCGTCAATGTCTCACAAAGAACCACCAACAAGAGGCCAAATATTAATGACTCAAGGCCAGATTCAATCTGTACGCTGGGCAGAAGGATGACCTGCAAGGAATGATAGTTCGGAGTCCCACAAACCTATGTAAATCCTACTACTAGTACAAGTGAAAGCATGCGTACCTGAACGATGAAAACGAAAAAAGTGTATGGCACTAGGAAAGATTAGACGGGAAAGGGTGTAGCAATACAAGAAAGTGTGGTGTGAAATAAATCACGAAGAGCGGATGTGCGACTCGGATGAAGCTGTCTATGGATGAAAAGAATAGTGGATGAGGATGATTGTTTGCGTAGGTTGTCCCAATGTGAAAGGAGATCTAAATACCTAGAAAATGTGTGGCTAAACTAACGCAAGACTGGAGTCCATGCAGATGTAAGAAAGAACAAGAAAGCAAATCCATCAAATCGACAGCGAGCAGCTCTATTGTTACATGCTAAACCTGGAACTACTCCTTGTTTCAGGCTGTGGCGACGGTGTCGTGGGTTCCTTCTCTAACAGAGCCATGCGAGAATGTGAATTTGCGTTGTTGGCCTCGCCGGATTGAGGATAAGACTCTTCACCGTCAGTTACGCTGTAAAGCGTGGATGAAGGCCGCTCTGGCTTGAAAGGCTGCTTGAATATGCGGTGTTGGCCGTATGCGAGGATGGGTCTAGCATTGACACGTCGAAAGAACAAAAATAAGTCAGCGGGATGACACGATTAGTGAGTCAAACAGGAACCGCGTACATCAGACCGAGGGAAGCAGCCATGATGATGATGGATATGAGAGGTGGGTGCCATCCTCTTGAGAAGATGTCCTGTAGCAACCCGGAAGGTCAGCAGTCACTGGCAGTTCCCACAACAAGGCAAGCTAGGCACTACTTACGATGAGGTGGTGGTTGTTGCGGTCGAATAGGAAACGAAGTCCGGTGCTCATGCCTTTTTGGCGGTTCAAAATTAGGTCAACGCCGAGTGCCGTTAGGAATGTCCCAACCGAGGCGGAAGATATCACCTTGAATTTATTATTAGCATATTTCCCAAAATAGCCGACAAGGGAAGAAAAACTCACTATGGCCGCCCTCTGCCTCATGACTATGAGCACGAAACCTGCAACACCGAGGACAGTGCAAATCAGCCAGTTCACGAAGAACGGAGGAATCAGCAGCCCGTCTCTGAAAAGGACTATCCGTACACCAATGGAGAACCCTCCAAGGATGCCTAGGAAAGCAATGCCGGCAAGGCGTCCAACCTCGAAGATGCCGATGGCAAAGCCGAGCACGAAAGCACCCATCACGATACATGTCAAGACCACGTCTGAGAGACCGGAGGCACCAATGGTATTGATGAAGGCGGCCCAAACTAGGTCACCGTCAGCACATGAAGAATTGCGCGCTGAAATGAGGGCCTGCGCTCACCACAGACTGAGCACGCAATGCCAAGGGATACACCAGTGGTCAAACGCCAGAACCTGATACCAATTAGTGCAAGTGGTATTCCAACCGCGAGCGACCAAGCAAGCCAAATGATTGCGGCGACGTCGAAGTCAGTACCGCTTCCGTCGGTCGCGAGACCTTGCTGAACAGGTTGCAATGTGTCGGGATCAATGACAGATTGTGTGCCGTTGCCATTGTCTACAATAGGGTCTATAGACCTGGGCAGCAGCATGAGATGTCTCGCCGCAGGAATGATCGGGGACCCTGCAACGGCCATAATGAGGGACATGACAAGACATGACAAGAGGATAGGGTGTTGTGGGCGGGCTAAAGCCGCCATTATGGCTTTAGGGAACCTTCAGCCGTGGATATGTGCGAGATATCTCCTGCGATTACAGGAAGCAAACCAGTAGCTTGCAGCAGTGACCAGGACCGTGGCCTGTCCTAGGAACGGGTCAGTCGTGGCAGAACTGAATCTGCACAGACAGAAAACGAGTGACGAGGAAAGAAAGGAGTGACAAAACTCTGCAACAGAGTTAGTTGGTGAGAGACAGTAAAGTGTCGACGTCGTTCAGACGATTGGGGGCGTCGAGAAGAGACCGAGAAGGGACGGAAACAAACGGTTACGAAGGATGTATTTTTACCACACAATGGCGATTCGCGATCCGTCGGCATATGCACAATCTTCAGATGGAGTCTGATCAGGAGTCTGATTCCAGGCCATGGCCGGCACCGCGTAAAGTGCGATTTTCCCATTCCAAGCCTCGTCCAAGCCGGTCGCGCTGGCAACCGCGCTTGCACCTCAAGCGCATCACCTGATCGCGTTTCATTTTGACCCACGATCGAGTTGCGATCGATCGCGTGCAACTACAGTACTATGTATTAGTTGTAACTACGCATTTACAACGTTCAATCCTTGGATGACTTGCGTACTGGGTGGACCTAACCCATCACGGACGATCAGAGTAGTCCACCACTGAAGCAGAAATCAGCATATGGCTGATCCGATCGAAAAGTTCTGCACTCTCGTGTCGAGCCTAGGAGGACCAAGTCTTGACGCAACCCAGGTGAACCATGTTCTTGAGAAACCCATGGGGAGATCTCTGGCGGAATGGATTGCCTCGCAAGCTCTAGACTCTCCTGCAGGGGACCCTCCATACCACAGCGATAGCTCGAAACCGGGATCACCCTCGTTGCGGAGAATCGCTCTGGAGGCTGAGGAACAGCATCTGTACGTAGCCAGTCGATTCATCAATATCCTGAGTTTGACGATACAAATACATTGATCCTACCCGCCTCTCAGCCTCAAGTCAGCCTTACATGGTACTGTGGCTGATACCCAGAGGGATGCCATGCCGTTATATACTATCCCATCCATGCTAGGGTGAGCCTGGGTTCCTCAGACCCGTGCGATGCATCCACATGTACTCATCAACCTAGCAAGCGTCACAAGGCTATGCAGTCTGAGGTCGAGCTTCTGGAGCTTGAAGTCACGCGACTAAAGTCACATCTGAGGCAGGCAAAGTAAAGACATGTTACTGCGGTTCTTGCTCTACGGTTCACCGATTGTCATATCAGACAAATCGATGAGCAATTAAAACAAGCCGCCAAATCCTTACACGCCTCTCTCACCGAACTGAATAACGAATCGGAACGACACAAAGAATCATTGGATGAGCTAGCTATAAAGGTATACTTGGGATTCGCTTGTCTGCGCAGTATGTCTGATATGCCAAGTCGGACACGACTATGTTGAAAGCTATGACATCGGCGCAACAGCTATTGACGACCAAGTTCAGCTCACAGGAAAATGGTGAGCACGGGACCCATTTTATATTGTTTGCATTCTCGTACTAATCCGCAAGGGTTTCCCGGACAGGAGAGACCATTTCAACAATTGACCCTCTTCGCTCGAGATACATGGAACTGTCCGCACAACATGCCAAGGTTCTGTCCGTAGCGGAAGCACAATTCGCCTTTGTGCAGAATGCGCAAGATGAGCTACCCTCCACTGAAGAGATCAAGTCCGATGCTTCCGCTCTCAAGTTCGCATTGAAGGGTGTGCAGCATGAAATAGATGTGAAAGGAAATGCAGAGCGACTTCTCGATGCAGCCTACTCTGCAGAGTTGGAGGGCTTGTGTTCACTTTTGGATAATAGTGGCGATCCCACTCCTATTCTGAATCAAGCCTCGCTCGACGCAGAAGACTTACGAGACGCTGCATCTCTCAATCTGTCTGTCCCAGACATAGAAGAAGAATTTGAGAATGCTTGGTTGGCCGATCAGGAGGCGTTACTCAAAGCCAAGAAGAGCGTTCTAGATAAGGTTAGTGGACATTCGCGTATCCTTGTGTTGGGACTCTACCGATGGTTTATATGCGTCACAGATACAGGTCTTATTTGATGAAGAGCTTCTTCCTTCTCTCCGCGATCTTCGCAGAAAGCTGTCAGCTCGGTCGAAGAGTGACCTCGAAGCGGAAGCCCTGGTCAGTGCACTCTTGGAGGAATTGGAGGAAATCGCCGACGATGTTGAGAAAGCCGGTGCCAGTCCTAGAAAAGAAGTCGAGGAAACGTCCAACGAGGACCTCTTTTCCGGCCTCAGGAATTGCTTCAAGGAACATAGAGGTGCGACTTCACCGCGCATATACGCATCGCAACATTGAATTAATCTCATATATTATGCAGAGTTGCGACCAGCTGATGCTCCGCCTTTGGTTCTTCTTGACGAGTCTGATATAATGAACGAACTGGCAGCTACCCACCAGAGACTTCAGGATGCTCGTGAGGCAGAACGGGTGTGGACAAGTTCCTTGTCTACCAACCTCTCAGTTCTGTGAGTGTCTTTGTGTATTTCGAGCAGGCAAATGCCAATCATCCACGTGTGACTCCAGAGCGTCCTCAGAGGAACCGATGCTGCATGCTATTTATGCCAATTCGCCCGTTAATACCTCACCTCCTTTTGCATTACCTTATGATCTGGTCAAACTGGATCGTGTGGCGCGGAAAGAAGCCGAGCGAATGAGCAGCGCTATCATGCAGCTTCAGAAGGTAATGGCAAATTCATGTCACTATTGCATTCATGCATCGCTGATGTACTCCAATTCCGCCTGATACAGGATACCACTCTCAGCGACAAAGCGCAACGACGTATGGACGCGTTCGTGGAGAAGTGGGGTTCGTGAGGTTGGTCCATGAAGAAGAGCATGTAAGAAGAGCATGTACTAGTAGCACACGAGATTAACGAGATCGATAGCTTATATCCCAAGGGGTGCTACAACACTATCTTCTTCCGGTTCCTAGGTCAGGAACCATCCCTTCCCGAGTGTATTCGAATAGTCTTTGTGTCCACAACGCACTATCAGGAACGAACTCGCGAGCCATGGACTCAACGAATGCCAACGGGAGGACCCTCCTCATCGATGTCCATGTACCATCATCGGCGGGTAGGGCCAAGTCCAGGATGACGATACCGCAGCCATAGATTTCCGGGACGATTTTCTTCTTTTCCTCCTCCGCCCTCTTCCTTCGCTCGTGGATATCCTTCCACTCGTCGGTATCCGTCGGCATCTCCAAGAAAGCCACTTTGAGCACTTCCATGCACATAGGGGTGTGTTTGACCTCGGGCTTGTAACCGATGGTGACGACGAGACACATTTTCTCGTGATTTTTGGGGTATTTTGGAAGGTTCAGCCAGGCAACGAGAACGTGTGTGAGGTAATTGTGAATGCGGACCCAGCCGTTGAACCGATCGTAGAGCTCTTCTCGGGAGCTGTGTTCAGCAAGCGTATTTTTCATCGTGATATATCCCTGACAGAACGACTTGTGGCTCGGCCAATCTTGCTTTTGACATTCTTTGCACTACGTGTAACCTTTGAGTTTAGACCTTTGACCGAGCAGCATTCGTGAAGAGCACGTACGCAATAACGGGTCATTTGGCACCGGGCACACTGTCGCAGACGAACATCGAAGTTGGTCTTGTTGGGACAAGCCGCATTGCGACAAATACCATGTAGGAGAAGCGGCATCCTGATGTTAGGGGGGGCACGCCTGTTTTTTACAGTAATAAATAATGCTGCGAGGAGAGGAACAACAATCGAGTCCGTCAGCAAATCATTGAACACCAAGCGACCTTTGGGTGTGGACATACAAAAAGTAACCTTTAACCCTGGGTGAAGAAAAAGGAAAGGACTTGGCGATCGGCCTTTACGACATCAGGAGCGGACCCGACGCCGCCGCGACGCGTCGACGCGTTAGGCAGTCACGTGTGCAAGGAAAACGTCTAGTATTGGATGTGATCAATATACATACAACACCCACATTCTTACTATGAGTACAATTAACTGGAATTACAAGGAGACTCGACGACTGAACGATAACTGCAATAACGGCCGTACCCGTATCACAAGAAGATACACAGCGGAGGATTTCCCATCTTGTTAGTCTTTGGGATGATAGGGAACTATGCCATCTCGGGTGAAATCCATCAACCGCTTCGTCCACAATTGAGGCTCTGGTCTTTCCGAAGCAAGAGAAGTGTCGAAAGCCAGGTGAAGAACCCTCCTCATCGCGACCCCAAGCCCATCGGGCGTAGGCAGCATCAAATCCAACAGCACCACACCAGAGCCATACGCGTTTTTCTGCGCCTTCCTCTGATCAATCTCCGACTTCTTCCTCTTCTCAATAATCGCGTCCCAATCCGGTCCGCCGTTCTGAGGGATCTCGATCAACTCCAGTTTGAGGACCTCCATGCACTTGGCGTCGTTGGGCTCCTCGGGGTGGTAGCAGATCTCTAGCTGGAGACAGTACCGTTCGTGATTTTTGGGGAATTGGGGGAGGTTCAAGCAGTTGACGAGGGTCTCGGTGAAGAGAATGTTGTGAGTGCGGACCCATTTGTTGTAGCGGTCGTACAGCTCCGCGCGAGAGCTATGTTCGGTGAGCATGTCTTTCATGTGGAGATACGATTTGCAGAACTCCTTGTGGTCCGGCCAATGTTCTTTCTGGCATTCTCTAGACTGTCGTCGTAGAACGAGAAGCGCGTGAGCCAGATTTTTATTGCATTTCAAGGAAAGCTGTACAAACACAATAACGCGTAACCTGGCATTTTGCGCATTGCCTAAGTTTTATGTTGGAGTTGTTCCTGTTGGGACAGGTAGAGTTTCGGCAGACACCATGTGTGAGATGAGGCATCCTGAAGTTGCTACGTGAGAGTCGGGAGCAGTCAGTATTGCTCAGTGTTGTCTGGCTGAAAGGGAAACAGGGAGTGGACGTACCAATTGACGTACCAATATCGCCAGGGTAACGCAAGCAGGAAAGGAAAAGCGAGGAATCGGTTACAGGGATCGTCACAGCTCGTCGGATAGTATCGACACTCTACTGGCCTTCAGGTGGGTGGCAACTGGTTTTACTATCAACGACCAACGAGGTAATATATAACAAACTTGAAGGGTCTAAAAGCGACGATCCCAACAAATACGGTGAGCGCACCGCTATCGGCTGACCGCTGTACGCTGTACACGATGCAAATGTTTTCGCTTCAGCCGTCACCTCATACGTCAAGACGTTCGTCGATCGTTGAGTCAATGCTGCGCGCGCTGCGCTATGATATGGGTCCATGAGTGTCCGGTGCAGGGAAGGAGGGTGGAGGCAATCATGATTGGTATTACAGCAAAACTCATATCGATAGGCGGGCACCAAAAAACACGTACGGCCGCGGGTTCTTTCGGTTACGGCCTTGAATAAAGGTTGCC
>JSYW01000044.1:0-15048 GCA_000787475.1 Lentinus polychrous | reverse complement strand
GAGAGTTGTAAGAAGAAAGAAGACCGCGGGGTGCAGGGCGTTCAGTATGCGAGAGATCGGAGAGGCAGTCGTCATTACGTCATCAGATCGATTTGGATGCCTGCAGTAAGTACTTGGTCAAGTACAAGGTATCCTCACCTCAGGTGCCTCAGTCTCTTGGATATTAGAACCCCTTTACAGATACCATGACTTTTCCAGCCTGAGTATGGCACAAGAATGAAGCAGAATGTACAGTTCTCAACGTCTCAACGACATCAGTCACGTGATTGACGCTGCAGAAACTCCTAAGTCAAAAATGGTCACAAACGTTCAGGCCCAGGCGTCCCCTCATACTTGTTGAAGTCAATTCAACGCGCTGAATCAAGCCCGCCGGGAACTATAGTGCCGAGTCCTGATAGGCAGCTCTGTTGTGGAAAAGTGCTGTAATATTGTCTGATCTGCTAACGACAACACCAATTCCATCCTCTCTCGGAATTCAATCACATCTCCAACCTGCACTAGGCCAGCTTCAGCCTTCTGCGGCTGTACACGCAATCAACAGATCGTTTGTGAGCAGTGACTACTTCTCATATTAGACAACGTTTGTTTACTACCAGATTGATGCGCTATGGAGCAGAGCCTGTACCTGTACCAGGCATGGCACTACGCTACGATGAACTCGTGGAGATCATGTGGTTTCTCCGAGGACAAAACCTCATAAACATGATGTGCACCTGCCGAGCCGTGCACGACATGGGACTTCCCGTGCTATTAGGTTTGCCTATATGTCTACGCGACGAGCGGATCCGACAGTTTGCACGGTTCGTTCTCAAAGACGCGCCACGATATGGACCGATGCTTCGCGATCTCAGTCTGATCATCACTAGGATTGACAGGGCCATAATGCACCCTGGCCTGGACCTACAAATCTCCACAATCATCGAACATGCATCCCAATTACGCAGTATATCACTTGAGGTGGCGGCTTCGACATCGTCCTTCCCATCATCGTTGGAGACGATACTCACCCGTGCCAACCGCGAACTACAGAGTGTGGAACTATGTTTCGAGCCCTCGCCTTCGCCCGATCTGAGCAATGTGGGATTGAGGTCGTGGGTTGCACTAAGGCACCTGCGGTTGGACTGGCATTTCCCCAGCCCTCACCTGCCTGATGCTCTCAATCAGCTTTCTTCCACGCTTGAAACCCTTGAGCTCATCGAGGGTTCGATTCAAAGTTTTACGAGACCATTCCACCGCCTGCGGACGCTCCGCATCCGCACAATGATATATGACGACAACTACCCTCGCACAAGCACGTTGATCCACCTGTTTCCTCGGCTGCAAAATTTCTTCATGGATCGAGGAATGATATCTGCCGATTCTCACACTCTGAGTATGATGATTGACGCACGGGATGCGAGGGCTCATAGGGAGAGAAACCTCCGGGACGCGGCGGCGACCACTGGCTCGTATTGGCCACGACTAATTCACGTACGGATACCCTATCGGGCCCTATATGCTATGGCACTTAAATGTCCCATTCAAATATTGAACATTACCACACACTACCTTGATTGGAATATGGAGAACATTAGGGAAGTCCTCCATGGTTGCCGACCTCACGCACTCAGTGTCGGGTTCGGACTCGGTCAGGCAGCATGCGACGTGCTTCATGCGACCCTGCTGGACTCTCCCCAGTTAACGCAGTTGGAATACAGGATAACGCTTGACCACAATCTTGGGAATCCAATCCCACCGGAGTCGCTATATGCAGTGCTGGTGAGTGTGTATTTTTACTCCTGATGACGGTCGACCTTCATTCAACCAAACACTGTGCCATTCGCTTCCAGGATCAATTTCTAGAGGCGCACAGGTCATCTTCGTGCACCTTCCTCCGTATATTCTTTTCTTCTCCTACCCGATTACAAAGTCATTGGACACTAGCCCTTGGGGATCGTTTGTCTGATCAGGACTATATGAAGGAGTATGCGGAGCGATTCGCAAATGCCTGTCCCTCCCTTCGTCGTATTTTCATTCATTTCAGCCTGGTTTGGCCCGGGAGAGATAATAACGCGCCCGAGTCGCCTCCCGATCCTATCTTGTTCTTGTTGGATGTCGTCCGCTTGCCCGATGATGGCGGGAGAATATTGAAGTTCGTGGATCAATGGGATTATCCCAAATTCGGGATATCTATGGATTGGAGATACTTTCACAATACACTTTCATGGTTCGGGTTGCAAAGAGTGGTGAGTTGCGCTCTGGTTCTTTCTTTCTCGTATTGCGAAATTCATCCAACTTTGACGTTTTGCATTTGCATCGCAGGAAAGTGGGTTCGCTTTCCAGGATGAGCTATCCGGCTCAGTAGGATCGAATACCATCACTTGAGATGGAGATGCAACGTTCTTGGTCATATGGTGAGGAATCAGAGATGTAGTCTCCGACTATATACCACCTAATGCCCTTCCCACCCGCCGGTCCCTTCAGTTACGCGCTATATCATTTGTAGCTCCCACGCAGAGGTCTGAGTAGCTCTCATTTTCTCTCTATTAATATTTTCTCGTATCGATTGCAACCACCCCTTGCACTTTGTACCAATCCGAAGCCAATTTGCAAAAAGGTGCTGTCTCATGCATGCCATCGCATCGACCTTCGACTCGATACCAAGTGTCCAGCTAGGTACGGGGGTAGGTAGTCACAATTAACATTAACATTAACATTGCCATTACCTCCGGGACCTGGCAACATGTATACTAGGTGCGATTGACGGCAAGCTTATATAAAGTGAGGGTTGGAGGTACTTGAACAGACCACCGTGACGAAGCCTGATAAACTTGAAGTATGTATACCCCTTTTTAGTTTCCAGTTTTCAGTTTCCAATCGCCAGTACTATGGTCACGGTGGCGCAACTGGATACTACAGTGTTTAACGTTTGTTGCCCACAACTGAGAACCACAGTACTACATAGAGCTAGTACAAGAGTACCGGTGCCACCGTCACGGTGCAGTCTCAGGCTGACGGGAGACTCGAACCCTAGACCTATATTCTCTTGAACTCTGAAGATCTATGTTCCCCACGAAATTTGAAACCTTGCTGCCGATCGCCAAAGTTCGTGGAGGCTTCTAGCAGGCTTCAGCCTTCACAGTCATTAATCCGCAGACATCAGACGTGAAACCAAAAAGAGAGAAGAAAAAAAAAGACTAATAAAAATCCTATTCATGTACTATAATCTCTATGAACAACCCTCTACTTCATCAACTATCACTATATACAACACATTGCGCAACTCTATATAAGATCAAATCAAATCGTTAGCTACTAGTTATTGGAACTTTTAGGAAGGAGGAGGAGGATGAGGAGGAAGCGTCATCGGACTCGCAAGTTTACAGAGGGCAGAGGGGTAGTAAATTGAGAATTGTACAGAGTAGGATAAAAAAATGGGGAGGAGCCGAGAGCGAGAGAGGGATGAGGAGGATGAGAGGAACGAGGATGATTGCTGGACGAGACTGTGGAAAGAGAGTGTTCGTAATGTTGGAATGAGATGTTCACCACCGTACCATAAAAGACCGATTAACCAAAAAATCGAGAGGGATAAGATGTCCGCAGAGAGTGAGAATGGGGCCCAAAGACAGACAACATGATGATATGCGATTAGATGATGCAGTAACCACCATCGACGCGGACTTCGGACCCAGTCATGAACCGAGAAGCGTCCGATGCAAGGAAGACAACAGCGCCAGCGAGGTCCTCAGGATCACCCATCTATTCGAAATCAAATGTGTCAATTCAACTCGTCCGTCATCCGCGGAAGGAATAAGGAATAAGGAAACGCACCCGGCCCATTGGCGTCAGCGATTCCCAAGTTCTCTTCAGCTCAGGGTCATGAGCCAAAATCGTCTTCGTCAGCTTGGTCAACATGTAACCGGGACTCAGGCAGTTCACCCGAACGCCCTTCTTTGCCCACTCGACAGCCAGAGAGGCAGCCATGTGTTTCACAGCTGAAAAGGAATTGACCGAGTTAGTGACAAGGTTGAATTTAAGCGTCTTAAAGTAGCGTTTAAAGTAGGCATATCGCGGCAGAAGCCAGCCCCACGCTGCAAGAAGCCCGGTGGCTGTGCATTCGGTTGCGCAAATAGCCGACGTCATATTTTTGGGAGCCTTTAGTGGTCACAGCAATGCGGGGGCGAAGGGAAGATGCGGCGCCCAACTATCCCACTGCATATACGACGTCGTCTTGGATCATGATGAACAGCGCTGGGCCAATACAAATGGCCTTGCCCCTTGGCAAATGAGGGGGACGCATGACCACGCTAGCGCAGGCACAAGCACACGATGCAGGCCGACGGGCTATTGAAAGATGACAGATGATGGAAAGGGACTCACCAGCTTTAGCAGCGTTGTAAGGGGTTTGCGGTTGCGGGATGTTCACAATCTGCACGAGGCAAAAGGCACATCAGATACCGGAGCCCAAACTTTCATTGAATCGAGTACTCACGTTTGCGCTCATACTGGAGACCAACACCACACTTCCTCCACCTTGGGGGATCATGTGTCTCGCCGCCTCACGGGCAGTGAAGAACGCGCCATGGACGTTGATGTCGTACAAACGCTTTATCCGGTCAAAGGGATAACTATGAGCAGAAAGCGTCGTCAGTATGCGTTCAGAATGGATATTCGAGAGCGGAAGTGATGCGCAAATGACGTCAACGACGTCGCGCAACATCGTCAGAGACACCATTGCCCAGGGCCATTATGGGCGCCAAAGAAATGGACATCGGGAATAGCCTATGGGGCTATGGAATCGGGGATGACGATGGACGCCGCGATAGCGCATGCGCGAGAACATGCGAATGAGAACTCACTCAAAGGCGGAATAGTTCTCGACGATACCAGCAGAAGCGACGACCGAGTCGATGCGGCCATAGGTGTCCATGACCTTTCTGTATGCGAGGTGTACGGAAAGCTCAGAGGAGACATCGCAGCCTATGCCAATGACGTTGTAGTCGCTTGGTTCGAAATCACTGTCAACTTCACACCTTATCAGTCCTAGTCCTTCCTGGCCCTGACAAGGCCCGGAGGAGAAAAAGAAAGAGTGACGCACGGCATGACTGCTTGACCAGCTCTTCGGCAGCCGCTTGTGCTTCGTCTTCCTTGAGGTCGAGAATGGCGAGTGTGGTGCATCCGCTGTCAATGAAAGCTTTGCAGAACTCGTAGCCCAAACCACGGGCACCTCCGGTCACCATGCACACCTGAGGCTGCATGAGCATGTCGTGTGACGGAGGGGGTAAATTGAGCATACCTTGTTGTGCATGGAGAAAGCAGGGAGAGAGCGGGGAGTCTTTTGCTTGGCACTGCTGGGGGAGGAAGCGTTGATCTCGTTCAGGCCTCTGTTGCTCTTGACAGACTTGTCGGCGGCGATGGAGGGGTCGGAGGAGGCCCCCGAGGTGGAGGTGACGGTTGCAGTTGCGGGAGGTGCGTTCTTGGCGGAGGTAGAGTTGAACCTAGTTTGGTGAAGGAGACGGACGTGGTGCTTGGGATGCCGGTGCGCGACGGAGGGGGCAGAGGTAGATGAGTGGGAAGCAGTTGAGAAGCGTGCCCTGGAGGAGGACGCGATGGGGCGGGAAAGTGCGCGAGAGAAGATACGTGTGCTCATGGTGGAAGTGTTTGTCGACGTCGGGAACGATGACAACGAGCAATGCGACGACGACGACGACGACGAATAGATGTGGGAGGGGGACAAGAGTGTGCACAAGTTCCGGAGGGAGCTGGCGAGTTTATAGGGGAGCGAGTGGATCTAGAACGCCCGCTATAGGCAGGGAGCGTATCCCATCCTCCCCTACTGTTTTCCCGGTCCGTGCACCGAGTCGTTTCCTCCTTCGCGCTTGGGCCGGATCCAACAGCCAACGAGAGGGGGTGTGGGGCTTCGCAAATCACCTCGAGCTCGCAACCGCCACCGTCATTTCGAGGGGCCATCGCCTCCGCACCACTCGCCGACAACGGCGCACGCATTGGCAATGGCCCGCCTCCCGCCTCCCGCCCCCCGACTCCAACAACGACGAGCGAGAGATCCAGCTCTGCAGATGCAATTCTCCGAAACTCTCCAAACGCAATTGCAATCGAAGCACCGCCGCCCGCGCAAAACGCCTCGGTGACCTCCCCATTCCAGTCCCGTTTCGGTATCATATCGGTTGACATAGCGAACACTGCTGCGAGCGATACTTAGCACCTCGGACGAGATGTCGTGGGCCAATCCTCATCCGCGTTGATCCCCCAAGATCCGTACGAGCGACTCTCTCGCCTGCAGCTGAGAACACCGTCGACAGGCGGACCTTCCCTTTCCAATTCGCGTCCCACTGGGAATTCCCAAGCCAGAGCGCTAGCGCTCCTCCCTCGACGCGTTTTGTCGCGCAACATATTCACCTCTACCACCACACACTTTTTTTCTTCCACTCATCAGACGCGTTCTCGTACAACCTATTTTTCTCGTGTAATCTACTACATACTAGCTCGTTCAATGATCAAAAAGACTCCTTCTAGCCATCAATTGACAGAGACGGATGAATAGCTCTGGACATGCTCCGGCCACAAAGAATGATATGGTGAATGGTTCTGTGCTATTGACCACCCGATCGAAACTGCCGCAAACTGCCCGCGCATGGTCTGGACCCACGGTCTATGGGACGATCCCTCATCGAGATTGGCTTTCGGATTAGTGGCTTTCGGATTAGTCGGACTGAGGATAATGCGGGGGGCCTGGGCAGGCGGGTCATATACTCTTGGGCCGGGCCCTTGCTCATCTACTTCTAATTATTGCCAATTTACGAGTGTGCAATCTCAATCACATCTTCTATCGCAGACAGTCTTTTCCCGTAGATTTGTCAACGTAATAGCATACGAAACATGGGAGAGAACAGAGGGGGTGACCATAGGGGTGGGAGACAGACGATGGCTGGGTGGGGTGTATCAAAAACGAAGGTGACAAGTGGGGTATCCCGACGCAAGAAAAGAATTCCAAGAGCAGATAGGATGTTAGAGAGAAAGAAAAACTATGTAACGTGTGATTACTCTACTAAAGTGGGAGAGACAACAGCGGGCGGAAAGAGAAAGAAAAACGGAAAAGGCCAGACTAAGCGCAGAATATGTGCAACAATTGGTTGAGAACATTCCGCTGTAATAATACGCAAACGAGAAATTAGCAGCATGTACGTACAAGGAACGGAAGAAGACGAGGAGAGGAGGCACAGACTAAAGTGAAAAGTAATAACTGCAATGATATGAGAAAACCCGGATCAACGAAGGAAGACGAACAAACCATTCCAATGGACGTCCAACCGGGGACGAGCGAGGGGCATGCAGTGGACAATAGCTTGAATAGGAACCGCGGAAGTGATCGGGGGATGAGGGATCCAGGCCCAAGATAACCCCCGGGACCGATCGAGTAGATAGCAATCAAGATAAAGGAGAAGGTCGTAATCCAAGAGTCGAGACGACATCGCGCAGGGGCCAACGAGAGGAATGATAATCACAAGCAAGCAAACTTGGACTTGCGGCGTTGAAGTTCGTCCATGCGAGAATCCAACTGAGCCCTCGCGCGTTCCTTTGCTCGTCTCTCTTCATCCAATCTATGCTCGAGCGATTGCTTCTCTTCCACAATCGACCGACGGACGGTGACGACCTCTTTCTTTGCCTCCGAGAGTTCGGTGCGTAGAGCCGTGATCTGGGTGGTCAGGTTATCGCGTTCACGCGCGAGCTCCGTCGCCTGCATCCGAGCTTTGCGAACTGTTGTGTAGTCAAATAAGACGTAAAAGAAGCATGGTTAGCCATTACGTTTTTTACGTTTTCAGAGAACGGAAATAGAGTGTTAAGAGAAACTCGAGATTGCGCCAACAGAAGATGGCGGCATGATAGGTGAAAGATCCCGAAGATAAAGGGGAAAGGACAACTCACGGTTCTTCTCTGATTCAGCGAGAGACGTCTCTAGCGTATTAACCATGTCCATGTGAGCTTGCAAGTCACTCTCACAGTGGGTCAATTGCTTGTTCAGCGTCTTGATCATCACTTCTTGTTCCTCCAATTGCTTGGCTTGCTCTTGAACCTGAGCCATCAACTTCAGGTCCGATGTCGCACTAATCGCGTTAGCCACGTTCGTCGTAGGTGACGAAAGCCCATTCAATGGTTGGTGAACAGACGTAGCAGGTGTGGACGGTGAGTCCAACGAGTCGATACTACGGGATGACGAGGCGCTAAGAATAGTAGAGGCGGCACTGGGATGAGGTTCATGCCCACCCCTCGGTGTCGGAGGTGGCGGAACAGAGGGGGGAGGAGAAAGCGGCGGCAGTTTCGCGGGAGGAATCCCATTTGGTCGACTAGCAATCGGTCTCGAGCCAGGCGAAGGACTGCGCGTCGTCGTCGTCAATTGAGCCTGCAAGTCTCTCAGGATAGATTCCTGCTTCTGCTTCTCAGCTTGAAGCGTATCCATCTCATCCTTCGTCTTTTGCAGGTTCTCTTGCATTTCGGCAATGACAGACCGATGTTTCTCCAACTCTTCGACCAGAGACTCACGTTTAGACGCCTCTCGCACCAATTCCGTGGTACGTGACCGGGTGTATTCTAGTTCGGCACGGAGGTTGGCCACCTCGGTTTGAAGGCTCGTCTTCTCGTCCCTGGCTTCGGCCAATTGATCCTCAAGTCCCGAGATAACGGTAGACTTCTCAGCCAACGCGTTCTCGTGCTGAACACGCATCTCCTCCCGAACAGTCGCAAACTCGTCAGAGGCTGCTTTGTACGATGCAAGCTCGTCCATGAGCAAGTCGTGGTCTTTGAGTAGCGTCGCGCGTTCCTCGGCATGTTTCGCTTCGAGCTCAGCGAGGGCTTTCTTCAGACGAGCCTGCTCATCGGTGAGGAGACGTTCCGTCTGAGAGCGCGATTCAGCAAGGTCATTGCGATGTTGTTCTTGAGCTGCGATGAGATTGGCCTGAACCTCGGCGATAGCGTTCTGGTGTTCTGTCTTAAGCTTGAGGACTTCCTCGGTGTGCGACTGGATAAGTGAGGATCGTTCCTCTTCCGCCTTGCTCTGTGCAGCCGCAAAAGCAGCTTCGTGAGCCTCCTTGACCCTGGCCAGGTCTTCCTGGTGAGCACGCTCGACCTCTTGCAAGACGGCGGCCTGTTGTTCCTTCGCCTCGCGGACGGCATCCTCGAGCTGCGTGCTGTGCGTCGCATTCGCCTTCTCTAACGCGTCCCGGGTAGAGATCAACTCGCTCGTGAGTTCCGCAACTCGTTTCTCCAGTTCGTCCTGAAGCTTCTTGATCTCCTGCTGGGATTCCCGCGAAGCCTTTTCCAGAGACTGGGCGAATTCAGCCTCCTTCGCCTTCAGCGCACGCTCATGCTCCTTCTGCAGCGCTTCGACTCGCTCCTCGAATGCAGCTTCCTTCTCCGCAAGCACGTTCGAGTGCTCAGACTTGAGTCGCTGAACAGACGATCGATGCTGCTCCTCTTTGGTCTTCAGGAACTGAGCATGCTCCTCCTTGAGAGCCTTCAGGTCCTCAGCGAACTGCGACTCCTTCTTGGAGATAGCGGCGGCGTGCTCGTCCTGCAATCCCTTCAAAGCGGCATCACGTTCAGACTGCGACTCTGATAGAGACCCTTCGCGAGCGATCTCAGCCATCCGCAGAGCACCGGCATGTTCGTCTTTGAGACGTTCAAGCACAATTGCAGCATCGCTGGCCTGTTTCTCCAATGCTGCCGCATGATCACTACGCAGCTTGGTGAGGGCTTCGTAATACTCCTCCTCCGTCCGCTGCAGAACGGCTGCCGACTCTTCCTGGCTGCGTTTGAGAGTAGCCAAGTGCTCCTCTTTGGTTTTGGCAAGGAGGTCGGAGTGCTCCTTCTGCGTTCGTTCGAGAAGCTCCTTGATCGTCTCGTTCCGTTCGCGAATAGCCTCCTCGTGCTCAGCCTGCAGTTTACCGAACGCATCCTGATGCTCCTGATGAGCCTTCTCCAACGCTTGGGACGCTTCGGTGAGCTGATTCCGTAGGGATTGCGTTTCATTGTCATGTTCCTGCTTGAGGCGGGAGATGAGCGCATCCACCTCACTCTCTTTCACGCGCAGAGCCTCCTCGTGGTCGTGTTTGAGTTGCTGGATGGCCGCATCATGTTCAGCGTTAGCCTTCTCCAGCGCCTGCGCGAGTTCGGTTTCACGGCTTTTGAGCTGTTCCAGTTGTGTAGCATCCTCCAGACGCTTACGCTGAAGAGCATCAATTTCGTTCGCCATATTCAGAGCCTTGGTAACCGTTGTATTAGCACCGGCATTGCGAAAGGTTTCAGCATGACATACCTGATCACGGGAGAGGACATTGAGCTCCTCTAACTGCCGTTTGACCTGGCTAAGCTCCGACTCTAAACCGTTCACGATCTCCTGATGGGACGACTCCTTCTGCGCCATCGACCGCATCAGCTCGTTCAATCTCTCCAGAGATGCATCGTGGTCGACGGAAGCACTCGGCTTGTGAAGTGAGAGGTCCATGCTGCGACGCAACTCTCGGAATTGGCTCCTCGTCTTGGGGGACAAGTGCATCAAGGCATTCTCGTCCTCAGCGTCACCATTGACATGACCATTGACGGGTGCAGGTTGCTCGCCGTTGACAGGTGTGGATCGGCCATCCAGGGAGGGCGACCTCTCGGCTTTCCTACCCCTGTCCTCCGATTCTCTGAGTGACGTCTCGAGCGCGGTAATCTCCGCCTCGCGCTCCTTGAGTACCTCTTGCAGCCGCATGATCTCTTGTTCGAGGCTAGCAACTGAACGTTCGTGGGGATTCACACCGAGAGAGACGGAAAGGTTCTGTCGGGAATGAGAAGGAGAGTGCGAGGGTGAGTGACGGGAGCTGGGACTACTAGTTCCATGGCTTGAGATGGAGGCTTTGCGCGACCTGGCTGATGACAGCTCCTGCGACAGCGAAACAGATTGCGAGAGTGATCTGAGCGAATGAACTTAGCCCCTGTTAGTTACAACAACCCAATGAAGTAGAACCTTACCTCGAATGCAGCGATTCCATAGAAGCCGCGCCTCGGAAAAAAAGGCGTCGACCGTTACCGTTATGCTGAGCATCGAATGCCTCTCTGGAGGCACCTCGAGTAAGGCGCCTCCGCGGAGAGGGTGTCTCGGACGAGCGTTCGGGAGATTCTGACAATTCGGAAAGTCCACTGCTGGGTGCGTTTACCTTCGCTTCTTGAAGCTGAGAGGCCAAATCCGCAATCTCACGAAGAGCTTCGCGGTATTTGGTGGTCACAGAGGATAAGTCGGCGAGAGTGGCAGCATGCGTTTGTTGAAGAGCGACGAGCTGAGCCTCAACAGACTCGTTGATTGACGACGTCTCAGAGGGAGCTTGGCTGGTACCGTTGGGAGTACCAGAAGCGTCTTCCAACTCCTTCTTGGCTTTGGCAACCTCGTCTGCGAGTTCTCCCAACCTCTCCCGATCCTCATTGGCCTCTTGCCTCTTGGCCTCCCACTCCTGCATCTTGAGCTCCAACTCGCGGACCTTCCTCTCCCTTTCCTCAAGGTCATTGCGCCAGTTCTCGCCATCTTGCATGAACGCATCGAGACGAGCGCGGAGAGACTCGGCCTCGTCTCGACGGCGCTCACATTCTGATTCAAGTCTCTCGACAGTCTCTCGAAGAGCGAGAACGGATTCGTCAGAGCGAGCGAGACGAGCTTCCAGATCAGCGATGTATTGAGCGGAATGCGATTCGGTGTCCTTGTACTTGGCGAGTTCTCTCTTGAGGTCAGTGATGGAGCCGCTAGAGCTGATAGAAGATTCGTCGTAGAGCTTGACTTTCTCCTCCAAGTCGTGAATGTAAGCCTAGCAACGGTGTCAATCCCAGCACACAGTTATCTAATAGCAGATAAACGAACCTCAGTGGATGCCTCCCGCTCCGTGAGCTTCGCAACCCGAGACCTGAGTTCTTCGACGTACATCTCCGTGGTAGCGTGTCGTTCAGCAAGTTGAGAGAGCTCGACTTCCTTCTCTTCTACCATTTCGTTGGTATGTCTCAACGCCGCACGATTAAGACTAAGTTCAGCCTCCATCGCACTAATCGTCTTCTCATACTCCTCGATGACAGGGCCGACAATCTCCTCATACTTGGCAGTTCCACCGATATGACCCCCCTTCGAATTGCGCTCTTTCTCCGCAAGTTCCCGTCGAAGGCGAGTGAGTTCTTCAGTTCGCTCCACGAACTTGCTCCTGAGATCCTCGTAATTATTCTGCAGCTCGGCCATCTGCTGAAGGACTTTCTTGCCTGCGCCCTCGATGGGCTCAGAGGAGACAGCGCCGGTGCTCGCGTTGATACTGACGCCGCCGGTCTCCTTCAGCTGTTTGAGCTCCTTGCGCAGACGGGTGACAGTGGTCTGTAACCATTCCACGTCATCCCAACCTTCTTCTTTCTCGTTCACGACAGCTCGGTTCTTGATATTCCGAGCACGATTGGCATACTTCAGTGTATTGACGGTTTCCGCAGCGTTCCATTCAGCGGGGCTGACACAGGCAATCATGAGTGTATGCGCGTTACCGCCCAAGGAATCTTGTAGGAGACGTGTGAGTTTCGAATCACGGTAGGGGATATAGGTAGCCGTGTGCGACTTTGCCTTGGCGGGGTCACCAAGGGCTGAAATAACATTTCCGAGCGCAAGAAGACCGCTGTTAATGGAAATGCCTTCCTTGATACGTTCACCGGCGGCGGCGGTACGCTTGAGCTGCACAGGATAGTCAGCTTACCAATCCACAAGAGATGGCCGCTTAACTTACTCGTTCGGAACCAGCAAGGTCGACAAAGTGGAATTTGGATACAACCGTAACCCATTCACCGCCTTGGTCGTTGCTGTCGTGATTAGCAGCGTTATTGCCGCGGCCTCCATCTGCTGTCAGGAAGCCTAGAGAGCTAGCCGGTCGTGAACCACCTCGCCCGAGAGCAGAAGTGAAACTCGGTGTAGCAGGTCTGCCGAAAGTAGGTGAAGAAACACGCGTCGACCCAGGACCTGAGTAGACTGAACCTGGGCGTGCAAGGCGAGAGGGTGAACGACCACCAGGAGGTAACGGAGAGGATGATCTGGGTGGAGGGCCCGACCCAACAAATTTCTTTTGTATCAGAGTCAGGGAGAAAATGGCATGTGAACGCGAGGATTGTGCGTTCATGTCAGTTTCATTTGTCCGTCGAATAGAGGTACCTTTGCGAATGAGGCTACGCGACGGTAAGTAACAGTGATGACGCGCAACAAGCTCGTCAGCACTGAAGAGAGATACATGACATGAGCGAAGACCTACTTCATGACTTCATTTGCATTCTTGACAGGTACTTCTCGGAGACCCTCCCAGATGATATGGCCTTGCTTATCCTCGCGAATTTGTACGTCACGTCTGCCTCCATCTTCACTTAGCAAATCTATGAGGTCCTCGTTGTAGAGCTCTACAAAGGAGCCCTTGAGCGTATAATTCCACGCGTTGCCTTTCTCTTCCCTTATCTCCCTGCAGCGAGCGAATATGGTAGAGACCGCTCTCGGGATGATACCCATGCCATTCGAAGGGTCGGAGGGGTCAGCGTCGAGGTCGATACCGGTCATGGTGAACGTTTTACCACTGCTCGTCTGTCCATAGGCGAGAATGGTGCAATTGAAGCCTTCCACGAAGCGAGAAATGAGCGGCTGGGCGGTGGAGGTGAAAAGAGTGTACTGTGTGGTCGAAGGAGGGTGGACTTGGTCGAAAGTAAAGACTTGCTTCTTTGCATTGGCGGAGGCGGCGGTGACCGCGGTGCTGGAACCGGCTGATGCGGGGGTGGGAGTGGTGGCATCGACGGAGACGGTGGTGGGCGAAATGGCATGAATGACAGTTCGTTGGAAACGAGCGGGAATGGAGGTGGTGTCCTGGCTGGTGGCTGGTCGGATTCGGAGAGCTAAGGGCGCGATGGGGAGAACATAAGGTGAATTATTCGCATCGTGTGTTGCTGCTGTCAAGAGCATGTGCACTCACCGACTTGCACAGACGTCGTCCCGCCGCTGGAGGATGGCGCGGGGGCCATGGCTATAGTGTACAACGAAGAGATGGAATGGGATGCCCTCGACGGCCGCGACGTTGCCCGGGCGATGAGAACGGTCGGTATGTCGAAAACAAACCCCAGGCCTTGCCTTCAACCGTCTCGGGCATGCCAATTTGATGCTTGGTCAGCAGACCTTGTAGCCGTGGGAACAGCAGATTGTAGTCTGTCTACAAGTTGTATTCTGCACGCTCCCTTCATACTTTTACGTTCCCTGCAATCCGTCCAATGCCATCGCTGGTTTTGGTGCAGAACAACATCAGATATCTATAGGGGCGACCTGGGAAGAATCCGCCCAATGAAACCGACCATTGCATGCAAGGCCGACAGACGTCTTTACAGATGCCTTGACAGTTTCCCCCCTGTGCCTGTGGCTAGAGCCTGCGGTCGATATAGCACAAAACGCAGTCTTGGACATCCTCTGTACAGGCAATCTGGTGTTGGCACTCAGAGACAGTATATTCACACTCTCGGCCCCCGTTGCTTTGCGCGTTGATACCAAAACTCGTTCTCATCTGAAGCCATGACCAACTCAGGTTGCAGGCACTGAGAATCACTTCCTGATGTCAAGAACCAACGTCCGTTGATCTTCTTCCCTTCTGATGCTGATCCTCGCAGAGCCAGAGGCACGGACGTCGCCTGCAATATGCTCCCATGTGACTGACAGAAGACTTGGACTGAGCATGTGCGTACGTTCCTTCATAGCGTACTACTACGAGTACTTGCTAACCGATTTTGCCTCATGATACTAGTCATATCCCATCTTTGAGTGCCCTCCACTTAGAAGCCAGACCTCTCGCACTGCCAGGGGGTAGAGATTGAATGCGTGAGGGTATCTCATACCTTCGGCCAGGCGGTCTGCAGTCTGCATGCACAGAAGGGGTAAGTACAAGTCGTGCTACATAGTAACTTGACTGCCTGTTAGCGGCGCTTCTGCCTGTATCTAAGCTATTCTGCTTGAACGTAGAGAAGTCGATCCTGGTATCTCAT
>JSYW01000042.1:0-10767 GCA_000787475.1 Lentinus polychrous | reverse complement strand
GGGATCACTTCGTCGCTGTCAGGCTCCTTCTGCTTCTGCTTCTTCGACAAAATCTTGGAGGCTCTCATGGACCAAGCGGAAGACGTGCGCGCCAAAGGAATATCAGGGGAGCTGCACCTAGACCTGATACCTGGCTGTTCCTGTTCATCGTTCTGAGGTTCAGCCTCGGTCTCGGTCAGGATCTTCTCCAGATAAGCTTCGTACGCAATTTGACTTGGGGAAGGGACCAGTTGGCTCAGAGATGACGTTGAGACAGAGGGAATGGAGAGGTTGAGAGAAGAAAGCGCTGGGAAGCTGGTACATTGGAGAAATGGGAATCAAGTTTCGATGCGGTATTAATAAGAACTTACCTTGGACAAGGGTAGAATTCCGGTTGGTTTCCTTCATAGATATCCCCTGGTGGCATGAAGCTCTTATGAGAGTATGAGTCCACACCGTCATCATCATACTCTCCGGTATCACTCACCTGGTATGCATCCACGTGCACATCCGTACCATAGCCGTAATCTCCGTCTTGACCTTCATATCCAACCGCAAAGTGAGAGCCTATACTCGACCTCGATTCTGAAAGATCGGTTGCAATCGAGAGATGCATGGTGGAAGAAGAAGGGGTCAAGTCCGCATCTGGCACTCGAGAAACAGAAGGCGAGATAGTAGGAGGCTCTGCAGACCAAGTCGGAGGAGGTTGCATGGGTGCTTCCACACTGGCAGCACTAGGTAAGACGATAATAGGGATGGCTGGCATCCCGGGAGAAGTAGGGTATCTACCAGGTCCACCATGAGCGGACGCAACGGGAGGGCCGTTAGTACTGTTCGCGGCATGGACAAAGGCAGGGCCGTGGTGGTAGCCTTCGCCGACGTCGTTCATGATCATTGCGATGCGGGGAGGTAGAGGCATTGGGTTGAGCAGATCGATCAGGGAACGACCTCTCATATGGACAGGTCGCTGCGGGGTACCCGGGCGTGTCTGGGATACCTCGGGTCCTGCTACGAATGTGGGGGATAGCTGGGAGGCAACGGGATCGTGTTGTAGGACAACGTATTGTGCGGGACTGGCGGCCGCGTTCATGGGGACGTTGCCGATGTCAGAATATGTGGTCCCGAAGTATGGAAGATCCTGAGAAGTAGAAGGATCTGGTTGGATGGAGGCATAGATAGACGACTGTGTGCGCTGCATCACTCTCGCTCTATCAGGACCTTTCATTGACCTTTCAGGCGCGTATTCGCAGGTTACGCCCTTCTTCAGGCAACGGGCGCAGTTCGGTCGGTCGCCAGTGCACTAGAGGCAGAAATCAGGATTCTTGTCCAACAGAACTGAAGACACGAAAGATATTACCTTCACTTTCCGCCTACGACATTTCTCACAAGCCTGCTGGACACGAATCCTCGGAGCGCCATCCAGCTTATAGCTTGGGTTGGTGGGGCTAGGTGCTATCGGGGGAGAGACAGCGATAGGCCCTGGCAGGGAGAACGGAGCCTGCATGTAGGCGGTACGAACGTCTTCCCCTCCGAATGCATGATGGGTCATTACTGGGATGTGGGTTACCTTGTTGACGGTGGGCACCGGTACGAGGAGCCCGTCAACACGAGCAAGAACCGGGTCTGGTATATGAGACATAGCATCGGTGGGGACGAGGCCTGCATTGAGGTTAGGCTGGATGAGTAGCTTGTGAGGCTGGATCGTCCCTTGTGCGCTATCCGGACTCGAGTGCGGCATCCTAGACATTGTCTGTACGTCAACAGAAGTGATGTAAACCGACCCTGGAGAGCTGGTTCGACTGATAACAGTAGAGTCTGATGCGGAGTAGACGGAACCAGGAGTACTCGATCTCGAGATGCTGTCACTGGGATGGGGAATTGTGAGACGCATGACGATAGAGTACGTAGGAGGTATCACGGAGATTAGGTATGTGGTAGGATGAAGCAAGAAGGTGGGATTGGATGACCTGCGGCCAGCAAGGACATATTCTGTTGGGATGAGGCTGACTTCATGCCAGCTATCGATACTTTACCCGTAGATGTTCAATTTCGATCGAGACTGACTTGTTGAGGTATTTCCTTGTCAGCCATGCAAGGGCAAACATCGCTTCAATTTTCAAGCGGGCAGAAGAAAAGGTAGAACCAGAAGAACTGGTCATCGCAGTATAATGAAGGGGTGAGAGAGAAGTCGGCTCTAGTATAATGAAGGAGAAAGAGAGAAGTCGGCTCTAATCTCTTGCCATCCTCCACGTGACCCGTCGCGAAAACGCGTGCACGTGAACCATGGCCGAGGCAACTTGAAACTTCAACCACAACGATCCTGGCACTGCCGTCGACGCGTCTCTTCACTTATCATATCGAACTTCCACCGTAAGTAGCATATGCTCAACCATTGAGAAGATGATTGAATAACATGATTGTAGGCTGCAGCCATGGTGGGACAATACTGGTTTCCTTCAATGTCGGTGGGCGAGATTGTAGAGGCTTTCTCCGGATGGGGCATTACCGTGAGCCACGAACAGGTCATCAGACCATCCTCGGACTTCGTGCTGGTTATATATACCGCATGCCTCCAACAATTGACCAACATCAACCAAGAAACTTTGCAACAGCCTACACAGGCTGCACTAGCCACCCTCGAGAATGGGGTGAGTGTTCGTTCTCAGTTCATGCCAAAAGGGTGCTCACCGAGAAAGGTTCTTAGGACCTATACAGTCAAGCGCTTGCCCACAACTTCCTCCTCTTCCACCTGTTCGCACATGCTACGCTTATTATTGTAGAACTTTGTCTGACTTCATCACAGACAGCGGTTCGCTCGCGCGGCGAAGATTCTCGACTTCAGTGCGAAAGATATATCCTTTCCGGAGCCGGAAAGGACGCGGTCCATATTCTCTGCCTTCATCAACTTGGTCAAGTTCTCTGAGCAATGCGAATCGTTCATTGCCGGATTGCGAGAGAGATCGTCGAATGTGGCCGATGAAAGGGAACGCGTGGTCGCAGACATTTCGAAGGTGCAGGAGAGGATTTCAACTGAGAAGTGAGTAACTCACTCAACCGTCATGACGCTACCCCTTTGCTGATCTCGACACAGGGAAAAGATTGCGGAGGCCGAGCCGCAATGCGAGGAACTTCGGAGACAGAACGATGCGCTTCAAGCATACTTGATGTCATGCAACGCAAGGCAGCTTCCACTCACGGAAGAACACAGGAGGCTAAAGGATGAGAAATCGTCGCTCTATAAGAGAAAGGTTCATACTGATTGATTCTACGATATGCTCCCGCTTATACGCACACTACTCTGGTTTCCAGGAGGCTATTCAACTTGAAACCGAAGCACTCGTGGACAGCATTGCATCTGTGCGATCTAGAATCGTTCAGTCGCCGGAGAGAATTAAACGCAGTATCATCACTATGGGGTCGACAGCGGCCGAGGAGAAGAAGACACTTGCATCGCATGAAGCAAAAATCAGGGACCTCCAAGCTCGCATGGCCGCTATCCTTAATATCGAGAAGGTATTTGACATATCGCCATTTGAGACGTAACTTATAATAATATTCGCGTGTTAGGACGTTAGGTCTTGCGTCGAGCAGCTGCAAACTATCGAGAAGGAGATGCATTCTCTTGATCTCTCAAAGAAAAGTCTTGGAGACTTCAAAGATCAGCTGGCAGAGAAAGAAGGTGAACTGAATGAGTTGATTCTCAGGCGCGAGGTCAGTACCCAACAGTCCTCTCTCCGTGGGTACCACTCTTGACCCTCATCACCCTACGTATAACAGCGCGTGTACAAGCAACTCTCGAATGCTCAGGAGAAACTCGAACGGGCAAACAGACATGCACAGGAGAAGCGAATTGCGAGTCAACAAACACTCGAGAGGCTGCAGCGTGAATACGAGAACATGGTGGTGGAAAGACGAGAAAATGACAAACAAGTCGAAGAGATGAGGGCGGAAGCCGATGAAATTGAACGTCAGGTAGGTTTACTTATTCCTATGGAAAGTACATCTTGAATCGTTCATCGGTTGTTGCAGATGGCTGAACACATAAAGAAGAGTGAAACCGAACTGAACCGGTTGCTGACGGAGTACTGGCGGCTTCGACATGAGACCGGTGAGTTCGAGTTCGAGTTGCAGGCAATGACTTCCTGCTGACTGAATATCTTGCAGAGGTGTACATGGAGACGTTGGCCAATAAGCTAGGGATGCAGGTAACAAGCACGTAGGATATGCGTGTTATCTGTGCGTCTTCATACCATATACATGCATGTACCGTACATTTTGGATTATACCGACAACCACTATCTTCCAAGATGTCCGATTGCCGTTGGTGCGATATCATGCCGGTGGAAGATATCGGCGAACGGACTTGCATGGTTGTACAACTCGCAAAAAATCAATCTAGTAGGAAGCAATTCCACCACATTATTAGAAGCAGACTGTGGCGTTGGAAGCGATAATCTGGTTGTAAGCAGCAATAACGACGCCTCTAACCGGCCGACTTTTTATCTGAATGAAAGTTTGAAACTATCTTACAAGTATGTACTTACTGGAAGCTATTGCCGACGTGCGGCTGCCTGCGGCATACCCTGGCATTCCAAATGCAGTATAATCCTCCGCTGACGTGCTGACGACACGCTGCATTCAAGCTAGCACCGTTCTATATAACCACGTGACCGCGTCGCCGGATGACATCACTAGCTAGTCTCTCGGATTTCTCTTGCCCATCGTCCACTCACTGGCCAGTGGCAGGCTGGTGGGCCAATTCTTGTGTACTCCACATGAGGCTGTTCCACATGGTGAATGCAACCTCTTCTGCTCCCCCGTAGCTGAGGAACTTGAACCTGCGCTCCAGAAGGCGCACCCTTGTCGAGTTGAGCAGACAATGGCCTGAGCACGGAACTCTCGGTACGCGTCAGTCATGTGACCTGTATGGTATGTTGAAGGAGACCAAAAGGAGGTGACGCGGTACCGTGACCCAGCAGGATTCTGGCGCCCGTCGATGACGTCGACGGCCGCGTCGTTGCGACTGTCGTCTCGTCGTCTCGTCTCGTCCATGTTTGACGTCCATCTTTTGTAGGGGTTGTCGCCCTGGATCTCCGGAAAGGTCGAACCTGATGACCAAGCGGACGATAGGTTATAAGAACTACAATTATGAAGTAACCTGGTTTAATTAGGCGACTTTTTCCTCGTTCCGAACCCCACGAGTCCGAGAGAATACCTTACTCATTTCAGTGCAGGAGACATGAGTGCCCGTTTGTCCTCGCGCGTGTCTCAATGATAATGTTCGTATGTCTGTTTTTCACGACTACGCGTTGACTAACAACCACATCAACTTATAGACCGTGACAGTCCATCCCAGATGGTCTCCCAGTCTGCCGCAAAGGGGACTTTCAAAGGGTAGAACAACTCGCAGTTGTTTCTCTGTCCACGGACATACTCAGATTTGGCTGCCGTGATATTCTCAGATTCGCTTGATGCCTCCACCGGAAAATGTCACGGTTGGTGATATTGCAGAGGTATAACCTCAGCGTGCCTCCATTACCCGGTACTCAACGGTGGTCTCTTTCCGCCGATGCACGCGGATCTGAGAGACCTCCATTCTTTCAATTCTCGCGTGCAGTCATAGTGGGTATTGGTACGTTCACACGAAGTCCCTGGGTGTACACCGACAATTACATCACGGTTACTCATGCAGCCTTGCGACGCTGCAGGGCTCATGGAAATTGTTGCTCAACATCCTTCTTTGTTCCTGTCCGGTTTGTCTCCGGGTTTGTACTGCAAGTGTCTGAGCCAATGCTGCCAGGCTCAGGACACTGGAACAGCCTCCTCGCGTTATGATGCATTCATTTGAGGGTTCAGGGTACGTGGTACTTTGTACTCGACATTCTCCATTGTTCCTATCTTGATTCATTTGCATGAGTACCAATAGTACAATCCATAGATGGTGAGCTCAGAATGATGAAGCAAGCCTCGGTTCCTAGCTTTGTCACTGACTTCACTCAGGGTCTGCTCACTGATCATGTCAAAACAAAAATCAACAAGACCTTATAGACGTGTTACTATCGATTCATACGCCGGTAATATTCGAGATCTCCGCGGCTCATCCTCCTCACTCGGGCTGCGCCAATCGCCTCGTGGCGCAGCTTGCTATTGTGGACCCTGAGCCTGCGTGCAAAGCAGGAGGATCCAGGCGTCATGGAAGACCTTGTCGCCGCGTTCCTGCATGGCCCATCACACCGCGAGATGCTGTGAAATGGTTGAAAGTGCTCCTCGCTACGCCCACAAGACGCGCCGGCCAGGGACCTACCTCATCGCAGGATCACAAACGAGTTTCCCTCACAAAGAACCTTGCAGTCGATTGGGTCAGGATTTCTTTATCTAGGTCGCACACCTGTACTTGCCCCGTTGTATCACGATGATTCGACAGCTCCCTGAGCCATCGTTGTTTATCCGAAATGAATGCCCCCGAACATAAGGATGCGATATCTCTCCCTTCACATGTTTGCTGATATGGATTCAGCATCGATTCCAAGTGAGTTCTCCCGTCAGCCCCTTTCATGTTCCCCGTCATAATGGTCTGCGCCTGAACTGTTACCTCAAGTTTATGTCACTTCGGAGTATGGTTCAGGGTGGTCAGTCTCACTTCCGTGGTGAATCGATGTTGGCTAGAAGTTTCAACACGTGCGGGCCGCCTGACAGATGTCTGCAATCTACCGCGTCGAAGAGACAATTCATTAGTCTCCGCTAGCCATGTCTGACTCGGGATATTAGGATGTTGCGCTCAACCACGTCTAAAACGCGGTCAGCTGGGAGAATAGACAACGCGTACACAAACTATCACACTTGCTAATTCTGTATATGGCACCAGCGGGTCGATCGGCGGCCGTGCCGGTCAAATGGTTAACATCAATATTGTTGTTAACCACTGACCATATGTTCACAAAGTTGGTTCCGGAGAATGGTTCCGCAAAGCGGTCCTGCGATCTGCACTGAGTCCTACTGAGTCTGCAGCATTCTGCATGCGGTAGAATGACTTGAGTTAGTATAGCGCATTCGGAACTGGAGAACACGATCGGGCGAATTCCTAACGGGAATGGACGCCGGTGAGCGATGGGTTTCTTGTTCCTCTCGATCATCTCACAAGGCCGATCTAGGAGCTAAAACATTGGCTTCCCGCATGATGTACTCTTGGATCTGTGGCGTGCTTCATAGTAGACCCACAGTGTAATTACCCCAGTAACGATTTGGGGACATCGGGCAGCGTTTTTGGGAAAAGCGGGCTGAAATTGTGGTGAGCATATTGGTTGCCACTACAACCCTCGACTGTTCTGATCGCTACGTCCCTGTGAGACAACATGAGGAGAGAAGTGCGAGCGTGAACAAGACGGTACAAAGGGAATGTCGAAGAATGCAGAGGCGAACCCATTGTGTGTGACCACAATGAAGAATTGTCTGGACAATCGACTGGGATTGTACGACATCCGGATCAGGTGGGGGTCATGCACGGACATAAGACTGAGAACCTGCGAGAGCGCTGTGCGGAAGGAGCTGCTTTCAGATTTCCATAAGCAACCTGAGATGGTCGTTCGGAAGAAAGAATAATCGCAGTGTGGGTGGACGACACATGGCGTCCATGAGGCTCTCAACCAAGGAAAGAACAATAGGAGGGACTGAACTGGGAAGGGGCGTCGGCAACTGCGCTGATCTCAAAATCAGGGCGTCACCTTGGCGCCCGCCAGGGTCTGGCTGGTTGCCGTGCCAGTCATCGCGTACGACCCGCTTTTCACAGCTCTCTTCCGCAACATATTTATCTCCTCTTGCTTTCTGCATACTAGTATCTTCGTTTTACCGTACATCCCCCTCTAACTCTGACCGCTTTGCCGCGTTCATATACTCTCCATTCTCTCCCAATTGTGTTGGGAGACCCCTTTTGTCCGGAGCGTGATTTTCCCATTTGCAGTGTGCTTCGCTGACGCCTGGCCGTCCTCCGTGCTTTGCGAAACAAAAAAGACAAGATGTCAGAAATGGTCATCCGGGTCACTGACAATAATCTCTCTGTCTCTTCATCCGAAGCTAAAAGCCTCCTGGCTGATCCTCACTCCGTCGGTGAGAGAACACACCAGATAGACGCACCTGCTGCTGCAGGCTTCGCAGCTATTTCTACTCCTTCTGCCTTCAGTGCAGATTCCACTTCCAATCCCCAGACGCTCCGCAGAGCGTCGATGCACAGATTTGTCCCTCGTCCATTCCCTCCTCCAGCTCTGGCGAACGTACCCGTCGAGTATATCGTGGACCAGCTCCACAGCTTGGCTCCTAACTACTGGAGCAAGCCAGAGACTGCAGATTGTACCATAAGTAAGCACCTCGATGTCATGCATAGCAACGTCTGCTAAGCATGCGCTCCAGTTGTCCCCTTGCCTACCCTAAAGCAACCTGGGACGGAGCAGGTCTCTCGATCCTCTATTAAGACCTCTGACTCGATCCCTATGCTCGCCGACCAGCGAGAAAACAACACCTCACCGCGACCTGCGTCGCGAATGATCATGAAGGTACGTCACTCAAGGTTCTGTTCAAGTAAAGTTCTGACAGGCGGCCATCATCTCATAGTTACACATGGACTATTTGTCCGCACAGTCTAAACTTCTCAGAGGTATCTTCAGTGGTGCCTCCCCCGTTGAGCTCTGTCAAGAGCAATCAGGCGAAAGTACTCCCGTTCCTCATCCTCACGCGCGTCATCGTTGCCATCCTGCACAAGAAGCGTGTTCCGCTCACACTCCTCGTCATCCCCCCTTTACCGGTCTCCCTCGCATTCTTCCGTCGTCCTCTTCACATCCCGTGTTACTCTTGCCCGTGCCCGATCCGTCTTCTCTTCGTCTCCTCATCCACTATATGTACTTCGGCTCCACAGTATACCTGGAGGAAGCTCTCGACAACGGGGAGATCAATTGGGAGGGTTTGGCTCGCAATGTGGAGTACCTTGGTATGGGTGTCGAGATCAAAGTCTTCCTAGGCCGGTGGTACGGTCGATGGTACCTTGGACGGGAGGACGCTTATCAGGATGAAGACGAGTACGACAGCGACGATAGCTCAGACGAAGACTTGGACGACGAGATGGATTATCTGGAGAGACGCTCTTCTGCAACAAGTTTGTCCGTGAATGCCGAAGATGATATGGAATTAGAGGAAGAGTTCAAGCGAACAGACCTTGGTCATGATCGTCCTCGTGGCAGGGATCGTAGCACTCGTCGTCTCGGGCACGCTACGTCAGACCCCGGCTTGCAAGCTTCCGTTCCCCAACATCAGGCTTTCCTGATCCCACCTTCACCCAGAGGTCGCAGCGAGTAAACCTTGTCTCCCTCTGTCCCACCCCCTCGTGGGTCATGCTCACACCGATCGAAACCATGAGATCGAAACTCTCTGTTATTACTTGCCTAAGCTTATTCCTATTAATATGCCAGACGGATTTCTCATACACCTTCGTAAGTTTGCAATCCCCTTGTAACCACGACGACATCCGCTGACTCGCACATTCCCTCAGGATCTCCGTCTTTGTCAGGCCCGTCTGGCAGTTTTGCATATGATGACGACCTGCCAACGGGAGTTATCGACGCACAGTTACACGATCTCGTGTCCCCTTTTTCTTTCCCCACTTCGTACACGCCCATAGCCCGGTGTCGCCATTTCTGTCCTACAATATTGGACGGCCTTCTCTCACACTGTATACTCACTGTACTTTTCCGATTCCAAGGTCCCGGCGGAGCCATTTCCAATCTTCCTCACAATCACTTGTATCTTTCGCGTTTTCTGATCGACCTCTAGTCGCCTAGGTAATCTATACCATATACACTCTACCACTTGTACCCTTTGCAGGAATTCTAATAATGACAATTCTCCCGTGACTGATAATTCAATCAATGCGAAGCACGAATTCGAAGCTCGCACTCAGGATCTTGAGCTGATCATGATGCCGTCATACAAAGGTGATACGCGATACCAGGTCTGTCATGCTACATAGATCTGGAGACAATACCGTGGTATGTTCAAAATAGGACCATGCGTGACAAAACCTGCTGCAATGATGCATTCTTGGGTCTCGAAAGGTATGAGCTTCGGGTCATCAATGTCCACGAGAGCGGCGGGATGGAAAACAATTGGTACATCCATCTCGGGACCGAAGTATCCCGCCCCGAGGTACAACTGCGCGGAGTCCAAAGCATATGAGCAGAGTTTTATTGTGCACTTTATGTAAACGTTTCGTTATGGGTCCCGACTGGACGCAAGGTTGAACATCATGTGTCTGGTTGTGCCCCGTGAATCGACAGAGTCACAGAGAACGTTGACTCAATCAGTCAGTCAAAATATTTATAGACGAAAACATACAATAGCGAAGAAAGACGTATATGATAAAAATACAATGGTGGGTATCCTGACATCTTCTATCATCCCAGTGGAGGCGTATCAGGCAAATATACAAGCAACGAGGTATAGCAGGACATGTGTAACGTAGCAAGGTTACGGAAGCTTTGGAGAGTGGTAGCAATTGGTCCAGCACGGCAGATTGGATGTACTAGAGCACGATGACCTAGACGTATCACGGATTCTCCCTCTAGGGAACAATCGACGCCCAAAGCTCGTCAAGTTTGCGCCGAGCGCGGTCATCGTAAGCTTGGTGGATAGGAGGGCGGACCACTGGCAGTCCTGGAACCTTGGATTGCATCGGGACCCCATTCGAATACCATCCGTCACAAGGGTCAACCCGATGCGATGGATAATTCGGAGCCTATGGAATAA
>JSYW01000035.1:0-32808 GCA_000787475.1 Lentinus polychrous | reverse complement strand
TGCACGTGATGGCATTGTGGAGCTTTGGGGATGTTCCGCGCTTGCCGGGCGTAACTCCGGATCTATATGGGGTGGGGTCCACGCGGCCTAAATTTATGCAAACCGCTGTATCTTCATTGCAGATTTCCCCAGACTTACCCAGTGTCGTTTGAAAATAGGTTCGTTTGGCCCCGTGACCGTGACATAAAGCTGAACTTGTACGCAGAGGGACAATATTCAGTCGGTCGCCGTGACGCGTGACTAACTTATGGTCGTAAAAGTACAGTACTCGCTGATGAGCGCTAGACGCCTCGCCACAAGAAATCTCTGTCACGTGATCGCGCCATACTGAATCAATCGCGTCGCGGCGGTCAACGTTGCTGCTTACATGTAGATGGCCATACGCGATACGCGTCGCGAATTACCTCCTCCACTGATTTACGTCGTCCACACAACTTTGCGGCAGTCATGAAACGTGCCGCAGATACCGTCCTGGAATCTCACCAGAAACGTCTTAAACGAGATGATCGGCCTGACCCTGACGAGACACCGTATCGTCCATATCTGCTACGCAAAGTATCGGATATTTGTAGTCTTGGGAACGATGGGGTGGGGTTCTTGGAGGGAAAGGTATATATGAAATGGGCATATAACCATGGAGAACTGCGGGTTGTCCTACGGACCACAGAAGATAGCCAGGAAGTGCTGTACGAGGTGGTCTTTTCTGGAACGTGCGCAGGGAAACTGGCCACAGCTGGCTTATTGTTTGATTTCCAAGACGCTGTACAACTGACTTTACGCGGTGCAACAATCGGACCAGCTAAACCCTTCCGAGCAAAGCCAGTCTCTCTAAGACTGACGTACTCTGAAGGCGCTGCGTTCAGGTTACTGAACAGGAAGGGTGGTCCTTTGTCCGTCAACCTGTGGAGCACAGGTACCGTCCCTTATATGATTGCTCTGGTTATATGCTCACTCCCTGTACACATGTACAAGGACCTAAGGCCAGCTCAAGACTGACTTCGGTTCGAAGTAGCGTTGGTGATAATGATTGGTTTTGCACTCCTGCGCTACCTGACGTCGAGCACGAGGCGAATGTCGAGAAACAACCACGACCGCCGGAGTCTCTGCCTCCTAATGGGATCTCTTCCCCAACATCTAGCAACGATCCCGTGCCCGGAGAAACCACGACAGAGAATATTACACCACGTCAGAGCAACGTCGTAACTGGCACCCCTTCCTCTGTACCATCACCCAACGAGAGTACCGATACTACGAAAGAAAGCAACCCTGACGAAAGGAGTGCAACTCCACACGCCGACGTTCCAATGCAGACCCCGGAATCCTCCTCCGCGCTCCCGGCGGTCAAGCCGTCAGTTCGGACTATGCATGACGAACTTTCCCGTCCTGTTGACCCACTGTCTGATGTCAACCCTCCTCCACCCAATCTTAGCCGTAGTGCTTCCTCGACAACAACCTCCCTTGAAGGCAAGACATCTGACGATGTCAAGAACAATCCTGCAGTGGCCGGGCGCGTGATCAAGAAGAGAGTAAAGAAAGCCGCACGGCAAGCCAAGAAAGCTATTAAGTCAGCCGAACAGGACCGAGCCACGGTTCAGACAGACGATGCTGACCCTAATCCCAAGGAGGGTCTCGCGGTGTCGAAGGTTAGTTCACACAGTCCGGACCCCCATGCTTCCCATACTCCCGCTGCCGAGCAAAAAGACCACACCTCGTCACGAGCAGCATCTCGACCAGTGTCCACTCCACCAGAACCAGAGCCCGCATCAAATCCAGAGCCACAGCCGGCGTTGAATCCTCAAAAACGCTCTGGAGTTCCGGAGGTAGGTTGAATTCCCACCGCAGACCGATCAACTTGCAAGAATTGCTCATACCAGTTACATAGACACACTACCCACCTCTCAATACATTTACGAAGGCAGATTCGAAACTCACAAATATCATGGGCGTTGTTGTTTCTTCCGAGGGACTCAATAAATCGAAGAGAGAAGGTACGTCAATCACAATAGTACCCCTGTTACTTGCTGTATTCAATCATCGGTAGAATACTACAGGACGCTAGAAATCGTGGATCCGTCAATCGAAGACCAATGGATCTCGGGACATTGCGGCTTCAAATTCAGATACTTCACGAAGACCAGACAGGAAAACAAACTCGACGCAAAAGAAGGAGAGATCATTTTCATCACGCGATGTACTGTGCGTGCACCATATGTGTTCAATTCATCAGTGACTTATCTTTGTGCCACAGCTTACTTCGTTCAGTGGGAATGTTGTTGGCACTGCTGCCTCGTACAAAGACTGCGACTACTGCATTCTAGACTATCAGACTGGCATTCCTCGATTTCCTGCCAGGTCTCCTCTGGAAGGGAATCAAGATGTGATAAACCGTCTCATCTCATTGGGGGATTGGTGGCGCGACATGAATAAACAAGGCAAAAGGGACAGTGGTGTAATTGTGCATCAGATCGGTGGCACGGGACCGGGAGCCACGAACGGGTTTAAGAAAGGCGGCAGGCAGCAGAGGCTAGTACAGGATGTCTCACCGACTGTTGAACCACGAGGGTTCTTCGACTGCACGGTGGAGGTATAGTTTTCGCGACATCACTGTCAGCAGAGGAATGGTTGCTGATTGCAACGAGCAGTTGTTACACAAAGGGGAGCCGCAGAACCAAACCAACAGCGTATGCAACATCTATGTGACGGATTATTCGGTGAATCCAGGACTCGCCCCCGTTTCGGAAAACATTGTCGACCCCGGTCTTTCCGATCGTACCCTCATCATTGAAATGTGGGGATCTGCGTTCGATCGCGCCCAAGACATGCAATGCGGCAAGTACTATACATTGCGGAATGTGCATATGAAAGGAGGAGAGAGCGGGTCTTGGTTGGCATCTATGTCGGAAGCCAAGGTCCAAGAGTTGGATTCTGACGAGCTGGAGAATTGTCCAGAGCTGAAGGCTTTGCTTGAGTGCGTGCCCTCCTGGTAATGTCGAATTCCTAACTTAACCTCTTGCAGTCGAAAACGGGAATGGAAACGATCTGCAGCGGCAGATGAGTCGTCGTTTGAGAGTCGTAGATTCCCTCATCGACTCATCGCTGGAGCACCAGTCGGTGACAAACACTTCAGGTGCACCGTCGAGGTACGAGATTCCATCTATTTGCCTTTCTCCACTAATATCGCCTGTTAGGTTCTCGGTGTGTCTCGCAAAGATGCGAGGGCATACCTCTATGTCACAGATTATACGTCTCGTTCTGACCTTGCGCCCATTGACCCTGACCGCCTGTCGACTTGCAAGGTGGACGAGAAGCGTGTTCTGAAAGTAGCGCTGTTTGACGAGCAGGCTACAACAGCGATATCACTCTCTCCTGGCGACTTCATCTCGATTAGAAATCTGAGGTTGAAGGACAGTAATGGCGTCTCTGGCAGACTGGGCGGCCCTCTCAGGTTAATTTACAAGCTCAATAGGGACAGCCCTGGAAGCGACGAATTTCGAGAACTTTTGGAGTACGATGGTTCTTTTATGCTGGATTCACAGGTGTGCTGACGCATACTCTCTGCAGGCGAAAAGCAGAATGGGGACGGTTGCTGAATGATCAGGAGAAAATCGCAGAGGATGCTCCATCCGAAACTGGTAAATCCCGTCGAAAGAAGAAGCCCGCCGACGAGATGAACCATAATTCTCGCGCGGATCCAGTGCAAAAACCACATTGTCTTCCAGGAACGAAATCTATCAAAGAAGTAGCCGCCTGCGTTATTTGCCCTGCAAGATTCAGAGTGGTTGCTCGAGTGACAGATTACTGGCCATTGGAATTGGAGGACTGCGCGGTATTGCGTTGCATTCGATGCAAGGAAATGTACATCTTGTTCTCACCTGCCTTATCGTCATGCTGATAACGTCGCTTCAGCTTGCCCCCTAAGCTTAAACTATGTACCAAGTGCACTGAAGATATGGCTGACTCCACTGTGGAACCGAAGTATGGGTTTTTCTTGGAAATTGAAGATACAGAAGGCGACACCTTGCAGCTATGCGTTAGTAGTACCAGGGTATGTGCCGATTTCTGCAATTTCATTCGAAAGACTTAATTCCCGTGTGGTAGAATACTTTACTGCATGACCTGGAGCCTGCCGACTTTCGTGAAGATTTCGAGGCATGCGAGCTCTTCCGAGAACGGATGTCAACCATCTTAGGCAACTTGGAAGAAGTTCACCGTGCCATATCCTCGCATCGCAAGCCCCCGACACCTGATACTCCATGGCTCAAACTGATGATTGGTAGCTGGCCTGGTCCGAACGAACGAGAATATATCTTGATTGAGCACGAGATTTTGGAACTTGACGACGAGATCTCTTAGCATTCAAGTTGTTGAATATTTGAATATATGATATATCTACAGCTTGGTTTAGTCATATGATATGTACTGATAGCGTTCTCCAGAAGCTCTATGACTCAAATGGGACCCGCCAGCCTGAGTGACGTGCGTCGCTCTGCGATTGACCCAGTGGGCCGGCAAGTGACCGTGCAGTGAGGGCGTTCAGTAGAAGTTTGCTTCTATTTGGCGATTGTTTGGCGCCAATGACAGCCATCGACTTAACAAGTTCGAATTCGGGTTCACTTAGAAATTGAAGCACGATTGTTACTTTGATGAATCCGACCATATCTACATAGACTATCCTATTGTTTTCAACCCCTAGACAGTCTTTAGACACCTTTCTACCTACGCTCTATGCCAGCGTATAGAATATCAGAGAAAGATGAGTCTGGGAGGACCTCGGCGACATTGACCGTAACCTCCAAAGACGCGTCCATCGCGAACAGCCAAAAATCAAGACTGCAGGTATGTTCTTCAGAGATACCCAGAACAAGCGTCTTTATTAGAACCTCCTATACGTAGAACAGGTCTGAGCATAACTCGGTTGGCTGGCGTGCATTCTTGCGTGATATCTTCCTACCAGCCGGTTATCCTGCCACGGTTTCACCAGGTTAGTTCACAGCGTGAATTGGACATCTCTTCACCCACGGCTGATGTCGACAATGTAGATTATATGCAGTAAGCGGAATTCCGCTCTCCCTTTTGACAAAAATACTGAATGAATGATCAGATGCCAAATATACTATGGTATACAAGCGTTTTGCAGCTCACTCGCTGGTTTGCTCGCGTCGAGGGCTGTCCTTGAGGGTATGATCTATCTCTGCCATATGATGGAACAACTAATCGTGACATGTCGAGATAGGCCATGGTATCGGGAAAGCCGATGCATCAGCTACGGACGCAATGCTACTAACTGTGATACAAGATGCATTTACTAGACTGGCCAGTGAGTCAACACGAAGCAGTGGCCGCAGTCAGACTCACTAATACTTCTCTTCCGTTCTACATAGCGATTCTTAGTGCATACTACCTCGGCACTTCATTATACCCCGAAGCCAAGACATATAGACTGGTTGCTGACATCGCTAACGACGTGGCCATCGTCACCGATATTCTCTCTCCTCATCTATCGGCGTATGCATTGTCATGGAGATACCCCTATGTTATCCCTCAGCCTGGTACCGCCCTTCGCACGACAGCACTCTGCCTGAGTGGCGCCTTCCGCGCACTATGTGGTGTAGCTGCTGGCGGGTCGAGAGCGGCACTGACGCTCCATTTTGCGCAGGATGGACATGTTCCGGGCGATGTCGGCGATTTGAGCGCAAAAGATGCAAGTAAGGAGACTGTCCTTGCGCTCTTCGGCATGCTGGTCAGTCGAATTACTATAAGAGGTTGGAGCGCATCTGACGCAGAAGATAGGCAGGGTCCTGGATCCTACCTCACCTGCATACCACCCAGGCAACACATGCCGTTGTTTTCCTCCTGCTAGTCGGCCATCTGTTAGCAAATTACATTGCTGTACGCGTGGTTGTCATGCGCTCGTTGAGCAAGCAACGCGCCGGAATTCTGTGGTCGGCATATCGCTCCCAGACGCCTGGTATGGTCATGCATTGTCTTCTGTACGGCCTTTCTCATAGCTTGTCTCCACAGACAAAGCGCTCCAGTCGTCCGATAGAATCCTCTCACCGGAAGAAGTAGCCGCCAGGGAGCACCTCTTCGGCCGCGAAAACGCACTACTCGATTCTTCATCTACCGCATCTCGCATTGCTGGATATGCCACCATCGGTTCCCCTGTATCCTCGATCCTCCCACCGCAAAACCCATTCTTCCGACGGGAGTTGTTTGCTCGGCTGCGGGAGACCTCGTGGCTTCCAGAGCTGCTAGACATTTTCTCACAGGAGAAGTACATCGTTTGGTTTGACCTTTCACCACTCTCCCTGTGGTGCAAATCACGATTCCACATCCTACTGAAGGAGGGACACAGCCCGTCAGATCACCTCAAAGCTTGGGTTTTTGCTTCGGATTTGGCCACGGCTTGTTCAGTCAGCCTGTACGCAAAGTCGCCTGCGGAGTTGCTCCAAGAGATCAAAACGCAGAAGGATACATTTGACGAGCGTTTCAGTGGCTTTTTGGATGCACTCAAGCGGGGCGGATGGGAAGTCGACCTACCAGGTCTGGTATCCGGGTCTCCGAAGACGGTAGTAATAGAGGACATCGCACCTGAGGAAGGTTGGGAAGACAAGAAAACCATCTGACATGTTATATACTAGATAATCAACAGCCTTGCGGTCTTGAATTGTTCGTACGTTCGTCATTGCCCTTCATCGCGTACGCTGATACCGACACGTTGTTAGGTGCCGGATGCTAGTTTGTTCTTTGATACATAGTATATTTCGTCGCATTAGATTGTTTCTCGTATTCTGGATATCGACTATTGGAAGGGATGCTCACACTAGCTGCTGGTTCAGTTCTAGAGAGCCAAGTGCACTCGCGCTTACTGTGGGCTTGTTCAGCCGTACAGGGCACTGCGTGAAGGCACGTCCTCCACATAGGAGGCCGTACCCCTGTTACTGGTGATTGAACCAACAGGCCAGGAGTGAGAATTGAAAATTCGTCCAATAGCGAAGAGACCTGTCCGGTGCGTATATTGAAGACATCGTTTTGGACAGATGTACTGATTGCCATTCGTCAGGTCAGGTTGCTAGAGATCCTTGATCAGCCTCTATATGCGCTGCGTTTTGATACAATTGCGAATTGTTAGAGGTGTTGAGACATACAGCATACCCCCAATGGGCCAATATTTGTAGCATTTTGCCTAGAGCAACGTCGCCGTGCATTGGGTATCTGTCTGGATACAGTCTCTTGGCGTGTAGATATTTGCAAAGAATATACTCTCTTCTCATGGACATGGACGATGAATTGGTATGTAGAGGCCAAGTGTGATATTCGCCCTCGGCGGCTGGGAAGGCGGGGTTGATGGTGTTTCCTGATGCAGACATCGCCTCCCGCTGGATAACTCTGTTTCTCACCTCTTCCTCTCTCCGCATCTTCGTTTCCTTCTCTTCCATCCTCTTGAGCCCTCCATGAGGCTCCTTCCTTGGGCCCTCGTTCTTGCCTTGCTCGCGTACGAGCCGGTTCTCGCAGCCCGTCCCGCGAAACGAACATACACTACTCACGATTACTATGTCTTGGAACACAACCCACAGGCGGGTGCTTCGCTGGCGGAGTCTGCACGTTCACTAGGGGTCGAGATAGTCGAGCCTGCTGGAGAGCTCCAGAACCATTGGCTGGTCCGAACCCGGAAACGTCGACAACATCTCATAACCAGGGACACCGAGGATCCCGTCCTACGACGACTGGAGGAGATTAGGAGGGCGGCAGATTCGCCACTGCACTCTCGGTCTGAGGACTCTTCCCATAGTAAAAGATTGTCCTCTGCTATCAGGTATCTCTCTCGCCAAGAGCTCAGGCAACGAGTAAAGCGTGCGCCTCCACCGATACCGCCGTCCTATAACCACTCGAGCGAGAAAGCAGCTTCGGTTGCCTCTCGTATGCAGATTGTCGACCCAGAGTTTACCAAGCAATGGCACTTGGTGAACGATGACTACCCTCAACATATGATGAATGTCACAGGTGTGTGGGAAATGGGCATCACAGGCAAGGGTGTCATTTCCGCACTCGTGGATGACGGTTTGGATTTTAATAGCGACGATTTGGCCGCGAACTTTGTGAGTTTATCCCGTTCTCTAAGATAATTGGAGTATTGAAAAGTCTCTGCAGTATGCCGAAGGCTCTCATGACTACAATGATCATACCGACTTGCCCAAACCCATCCTCTTCGATGATCACCACGGTACTCGATGCGCCGGTCAAATAGCCGCTGTTAAAAACAACGTCTGCGGTATTGGTATCGCGTACGAATCCAAAGTAGCGGGCCTCCGTATCCTCTCAGGACCCATTTCGGACATTGACGAAGCCGCTGCACTGAACTATGGTTATCAAAACTCGTCCATATATTCCTGCAGCTGGGGTCCTCCCGACAATGGCAGGGCAATGGAGGGTCCAGGATACCTCATAAAGAAGGCTATAGTCAACGGCATCACGAAGGGTAGAGGAGGAAAGGGTTCCGTCTTTGTGTTTGCTTCTGGCAATGGTGGTCGGAATGGCGATCAGTGTAACTTCGACGGGTATACAAACAGTATATTCTCCGTCACTGTCGCCGCCCTCGATTACCGTGGTTTGCACCCGGATTACTCGGAAGCTTGTGCTGCCAACATGATCGTTGCTTACTCTTCTGGAAGTGGCAACCACATCGTAAGTTCATTCCGATGCTGCTCTTCAATATTGGCCAGAAGCTGAAGGATTATGCAGACCACGACGGATGTGGGCAAGAACAAGTGCGCACACACGCACGGTGGTACATCTGCCGCTGCACCCAATGCGGCTGGCGTGTTTGCATTGGCTCTCAGTGCTCGGTATGATCTTCTCCATATTACTCAATCTACACTCCATTAAGAGCCAACTTTAGGCCTGATCTCTCATGGCGCGATGTTCAACATCTCTGCGTTCGTACCGCGCTGAAAGTCAACCCTGACGACCCCGACTGGGAGACAACAGCAGCCGGCCGTCCCTACAGCTACAAATACGGCTATGGATCTCTCGACGGCTACAATTTCGTCAAAGCCGCACAAACCTGGGAACTCGTGAAACCTCAGGGATGGATAGATATGCCCATCGTCCAAATCAACAACGGCACGATGAATCTGTTCCACTCTACCTCTGGCGGGGAACCTATTGTTGAGGGCGGCGTGAATAGCACTATGGAGGTGACTCAGGAGATGTTGACCGACGGGAACTTTGAGAAACTGGAGCATATTACTGTGAAGGTTTGGATCACGCATACCAGGAGAGGTGATGTCGAAGTTGAGTTGGTTAGTCCGAATGGAGTGAGGAGCATTTTGGGTGGAAAGAGACATGCCGATAACGCCAAGACTGGTTACCCTGGTTGGACATTCATGACCGTCAAACACTGGTACGTGACCGTTTGACTGCACTGGACTGAGAGTTGATACTTTAATTCTAGGGATGAAAACCCCATCGGCAATTGGACCCTCCGTGTGTCCGACCAGAATAGCAAAAACGAGAACGGCACATTCCTAGGATGGACGATGACCCTCTGGGGTTCCGTCATTGACCCATCCAAAGCCAAGGAATACGACGTCCCCATTTTAGACGATACCCTCCCACCACTGATTCCCCATGGACATAACCCATCTACCCCCAGCCCCACAACAAGCAAAGTACATTCCAAACCCACCGCACACTTGCCGGGAGATCATGGCCACGCACCAGGCGAAGCTGATAAACCAGCATTCCCCGGTTCCACTAAACCAGAGGATGCCCTGGAATCTTCCCCCTCGGGCACACACTCACCTACCCCCGACGAAGGCTGGTTCTCCGACCTCTCGAACCTCGTCACGAACCAAGCGTGGTTATTCGTCGCCGTAGGAGCCGTAGCCATCTTCGGCGCCGGTGTCGGCATATTCTTCTGGAGACGTGCCGTCGCTCGTCGCCGGCTCCAATATTCCTCTCTTCCCGGAGACGAAATGGCGATGGGATCCGTGTCTGGCCGGCCGCGGACAAAAGAGTTGTACGATGCGTTTGGTGAAGTGTCGGATGAGGACGATGAGGATGCAGACGAGTCGACTGGGTTGAGGCCCGGTGGTTCCATGGCGGAACGAGGGAATGCTGGTTTGGCGTATCATTCCGGTTTTTTGGATGACGATGACCCTTCTACGGCTGGTGGACCTCCGACATCGCGTTATAAGGACGAGCCTGACCAGTCTGAACATCGCGAGCAGGAGCGGGACAGGCCACATAGTCCGGAGAGTCATGCGAGTGGTAGCGGAAGTGGGGATGGAAGCTGGGAACATGCTTCCGAGACAAGATAACAAAGGGTACTTGTGTTCTTTCGTTTGCCTTCGTTCTTTCATTGTTTACCCTATGCACTCAGGACCGATGCAGTCTATATTTGGGGGAGTGGTAGATATATATTTATACTTATACAATAGCAAACCCTTGCATACAAAGCAACAACATACAATAAGCGACAGCGGTAGTGAATTGATCAACGGGGGTAGATATGTGCAAGAAAAGCGAAGGCATGCGCGGTCATTAAGTTCGTCATGAATCGCCTTGAATGAAGCGCAATTTTGAGCCGTTCGCGACACGCATCCAAACATCGTTGTCCTCGTACTAAGCAGTGGATATCGTAAGCAAAGATCCACTCTGAGAAAGCTGAGTATACATACCGCAATGATCGTCTCCATAAGCTGAGCTTCCGTATATCCGCCCTGAAGCACGCGAGCTCGAATGTCAACCATGGACAGCTCATCCTCGTCCTCGTCTTCGTCAGTATCCATATCCCGTTCACCACCGGGTCCTTTGCCCAATCTCCTCATCCTCTTAGCCTTACGCCGGCCAGACTTCCGCGAAGTAATGGCCATATCACGAATGAGCCTGTAGATCTGACTGACCGCTGACCTGTCATGGTCGATCTCTTTCTCCTCATCCTCATATAAACTCTCCTTGCTGCATTCCATCAGCCGCAGGGCCTCGTCCACGTCGCCTTGTTCGACGATGGCAGAGTACCGTAGACGGGCGAGGGCTTGGGAAAGTCGGAGGACACCGAGGAGGGTACGTGCGGAAGTGTAGGAATGTGTCTTGTTTTGCTCTTCCTCTTCCTTGGAGAGTTTGCGGAGACGGACGTAAGATTCGACGATGTAGTTGGAAACTTCGGCTGGAACAGTTGGTCGGATTTGGCGGGCACCAGCAATGTAGTGTCTAGAATTTAGACGTCAAACAATGCAACAGGTTATTCCTGAGTGTTATCGAACGTACCTGACTAGGGTAGGGTTGATAGGTTCATGTTCGAGCTCTGGAGGTTCGTTATACATATGCACGTGTGTCACATGCTGTGCCAGCCTCTCATCTTCGTCTCGTGAAGGTTTGTCCAGAATCAAGAACAAGAGGTCGAAACGAGATAACAACGCAGCGGGCAGGTTGATATTCTCCACTGGAGATACCTTCGTGTTGTATCGGCCATACAAAGGATTCGCAGCTGCCAATATTGAGGTCCGCGCATTTAACGTGGTCGATATCCCCGCCTTTGAGATGGAGATGGTTTGCTGTTCCATCACTTCGTGAATCGCAGTACGGTCGCTCTCTTCCATCTTGTCGAATTCATCGATGCAGCAGATGCCATTATCCGCCAATACGAGCGCACCGCCCTCTTCATCCGTGTCAGACTCAGTCACACAATGGAGAGGAAACATATTGTACTTACCCAGTACCATCTCGTCGGTTACAGGGTCTCGCATGACTGCGGCTGTCAGACCGACGCCAGAAGAACCCTTGCCAGTCGTGTAAACACCTCGAGGAGCCACTTTGGCGATATACTTCAGTAGCTGAGACTTGGCAACACCGGGGTCGCCCATCAAGCAGACGTTGATATCTCCTCTAATCTTCATACCGTCGCCCATGGTTTTCGTCACGCCGCCCACGAGTAGAAGCAAAAGTGCCTTCTTGACATCCAGGTGACCGTAGATCTCAGGAGCGATACTTTGGGCAAGCTTTTGGTATAACGATGGGTCGCGTTGCAAAGCTGATACTTCTGCCTGGATTTGTGGTGTGGTCTCCATGTCGGCGTATTGCTTCTTCAGTTGGTCGACGTAGTGGGTTTCGAGGAATGTATCCGTCAAGAGACCAGCACGGACAGCTTGATAGCCGGTGTAAGGAATGGGGAGGAATATACCGCCAAGTTGAACAACGTCTCCCGGGTTCATTGTACGAGTAAGACTACCATTGACGTGAACAGTCATGGATCGGGGTATATGGCCGACCGGGACTTGGTCAGGCTACGGAGGACATCAATGAATAGCCAGGTCCATCCCGTTAAGTACTCACCATTTCTTGGATCTTGACCTCCTGGAACGGACTGAATCTACAGGCTCTCGTCTGCATGTGGAGCGAACCACGGATACCGTTCTTCTTGCATTCGTTCTCGTTCTGACAGTCAACAATCGGCGTAAAATGCTTGCTACTGATATCCTGGAATGTTTCGGATCCGCATACATCGCATGTGTATGCATTCACGAGTAAGAGTGGCTTGACTTCCGAAACACGCGTGACGATCCCTCGCACGGTTATCAGTTTGCCAAGATGAGCACCCTTCACTTCACGAACGGCCATGGATATATCCGATAGTAGAGGTTTGAAGTATAGATTGCTGAGGGAGGATCGGTTTGCCAAGGGCCGGCTGATTGAGAGAGGGGACGTACTATCGGCGTAGCAGGTGACTAGGGAACCCCTCCTGAGCACCTTCCAGGCGTTGATTACGCTCCCTACGTTGGTGAAGAATCACGTCGATCACTTCATCTTGTTCGCTAATATCCTTCGTCGGGACTGGCATCAGTTTGTCAACGACTTCGCTGAATAACTCGACATAACGTCGCGTATTGCTTTGTATGCGGTGTACAAGTTCGGCCACAGTCTTCTCGTACTGAAGGGAGTCATTAGATCGTACGTATATAGCTGTATTAAATCAGACTTACGTCTGCTATGTCTTCTAGCTCGATCACCAGCATCTGTTGCTCGCGGTTCGCAACGCGTTGCTTTCGACCACTAAATATCTCGGCACACAGGATGTCGAATAGATGGTTCACCTACCAGTTGCCTCATATACTTCTGTCGATGTCTTGCCCCATCTTCTGCATCGTCTAAGTCTAGGTCTGCTATGTCGTTTGCAAGGTCTGATTCTCCCCCGACGAAATTTGAGAGAAACTGTCCAATCTTGTCTAAGACCTCGTGAGCAGGTTGTCAGGAAGCAATATAGCAAGTTTCCAACCCACCCTTTTCGTTGTCATAGTCAATATTCAGGTTAATGACCGGCAAAGCCATGGTGAAGGTGAGGGATAGGCGGAGAGAGGCCAAGGGGATTCGGTGCAAGATGCGCGTATCGTGACGAGACGCGTACAAACGCGTGTGACATTTGTGACGGTACGCGACTGGCGACGTGACTCCTGCTAGTTCTGGCACAAAGTCACGGTTCGACAAAGGCTTCCGAGTCTCTAACTCTGCGATACCCCTATTCGTTCTGTCATCGCCGCGCACAAGTCATCAATGGCCCGTGGAACGTATATCTGTGGAGGCGGCGAACCGGCCACTTCAGTTCTTCCAGGCCAACGTCTGTACATTGGCGCGCCTTTGCCCCGCCGGTGGGTGGTTGTGATTAAAGTTACTGGCTTGACATATGGTTTGACATGCTTTCCAAGGCGGCTAGCAGACCCTATCGTTGAGGATGGGGATCTCGTCCTCACGGGCGAAGGTGACAATGACGACACCGAGCCTGACACCATCCCGATACGGACGCTGAGCAACTTTAGCGTTTACATGCGAGATTCGGGCGAACTGATCAACTTTGAAGACATTCTGGAGTTGGAAGGTCGTGATGTCCGTGAACTTTTCGGACTCGAAGCCCGTGGTACCATTCGGCCCTGGATCATTGGAGACGACGATGTCTCGTCATCCGGGGAAGAATGTGACGAAATGGATGACCTCGCAGGCCACGAAGTCGTCCTTCCCCGGATTGAAGAAGTCAACATTCATCACTTGAAGGATAGAAGACCAGGGCATCTAAAACTAGACCGGTATGTTCCGAACACCATTACGACTCAATACACACTCACGGCCCGATGACGTGCAGGTTCATATACCTGAAGACACCTCACGCTTGGTATATCCTCGTAGCACCGTCACTAGAGTACCTCCCCTTCTACGAGAGGTTCTGGGTCAAGCATAGACTCTGCCACTTGGCTGTCAGCATTGCTCTGCAACAGGGCAACTGCTCCAGCGAAAGCTTCTTGAGGTCGTTGCTCGAGCTTGATTCCGAGGACATGCTAGAATCGGGTGCTATTATTGGCAGAACGTTGACTGATGAAGACTTCACTGAGCCTAGCTGTGTAAGATACTCTGTAATCTGCTTGAGTCGTAGTTACTCACAGTATACTAGCAACAATATATTGCGGATCGACTCAGGTGTCTAATGTCCGAAGCTGCAGCCTTCAACAGAGCCTTGCATCAAGTGCCTTTGATCAGGTCACTTCTTGCTGGTGTCTCCTCAATCTCCCATACCAAGCTGTCGTCGCCTTTGGCTCGCAATGAGCAAAGCAAGAAATCCACTGTTGTTACTGAAAGGGTGGGGGCGATTGCACAAAGGCTATTCAACCAAAGTCTTCATAGAATCAAGGCCAATGGACTTGGACATCAACATCTGTCATCCTCTGCTCAACTTCAATCAAGGAAAATACACCCAAGAGACCCTCAGACAATTAGATGGATTTCTGAGAGTTGCACCATACCACATCATTATACTGAGGTTCTCATTGATGGAGAACAATATAGAGTATAAATCAAGATTTCTCTTGTATGCTTCTTTGCTGAACAGGATCAATATTTAGGCCGGTGATACAGTACTTGTTGAGCCTGGTATAGATGAAGACAAAGAAAGATCTCAAGCAACAGAATCCTTTGTTTCTAGTAATCCTTTGGCTAACAAATACTGGTATATTCCAGCTCCATTTTGTTAAGTCGCATTAGCATCATTGAACTACTTGTTACAGGTTTGCCAGGATTTGCTACTTCTTTGAAGAGAACAACAAGAAGTTCTTTCATGCTCAGTGGTTCCAGCATGGCTCAAAAACTATTCTTCAAGAAACTGCTCATCCAAGTAGTCTCTTTCTCTTGAATGAATGTGATGACCAGCTGGTGGCTTGTATCTTTCAGAAGTGCAATCTCAAGGAACTGGACTCTGCTGAAGACATTGCATCATTCAAGTCTGCTGGTATACACAATAATTTCTTTACTGGGTAAGTTCTTGTTCTCTGATTTGAGCTCTATATTGATGTTTATTAGATATATCTGGGATGACAAAACATGCTGCTTTACTCATCTAGATCAAGAGACAACTCAACAATGGTTACATACCTGTGAAGTTGGCAAGCCTTGTTTGTCCTGTGGTAGAGCTTCTTTAGTAGACAAAGCATCAGAATGGTGCCAAGTCTCAGAAGATAGCTTTATCTACCAGGATATACTCTACCATGTGTTTGACTTTGTCTATTTGAGAACTCCAGGCACTCACAATCAGCTATATACTATAGCTCAGATTCTCAAGTTCTCTGTTACAGATGAATCTGACTATCAAGCTGATTTTCGGGTGTTTGGAAGACAAAGTGCTTTTGCAAAGGCTAGTATGTTGGGTGATGGAGAACTATTTGAGAAGGCAGATGAGGTAAGACTATTGATTATTCCAGCTGCAATTGAACTAAAGTGAAACAGCAACAACTCTTCTACACAGATGAAGTGCTCACTGGAGGTCTTTCTTGGATTGATGGAAAAGCTTATGCAATTTCCTCAAAGCAACTCACTAGAAAGCTTAGAGGTATATGGCTAAATTACGAGGACCACTATATTGTGGATCTCTATGCTCCCTCTTCTTCCATCAAGTCTATCCGGTCTCTGCAACCACTGCAATTCTCATTAGTAAAGTGCGAGACCTGCTTTAGATCTCATAGTATTGCGATTCAAGAGCAACAAGATTATCTCAACAAGCATGGACAACTCAGAGGCTTGGAACTGTTTGCAGGAGCAGGAGGTCTCTCAAGTGGAATGGAGCAGTCAGGCTTCGTGAAGACTGAATGGGCTATTGAGCTCTGTCCCAGTGCAGCTTTGAGCTTTCAGTAGGTTCTCTATCACATCATGATTGTGAACTATAGGATACTAACCAATGTCTTAGAGCTAATCACCCTCATTGCACAGTCTACAATCAATCCTCAAATCTCTTGCTTCAGCATGCCATGGATACCTTTGCCGGAAAGGAACCTAGACCGCTATTATCCATGGATGAGAAAAAGAAAGAGAAGCTACCTCCTATGCCAGTCCCAGGAGAAGTGGACTTCATCTATGGTGGCCCTCCCTGTCAAAGCTTCTCAGGAGCTAATCATCAGAAGGTAAGCCTTCGATCAGCATGATTCTCGGAAGCATAGCTCACACCTTGCCACAGAAGCCAGACGATTACCGGAGCACACTGACATGCAACATGCTGTCTTACGTGGAATTCTATAAGCCGAAGTACGTTCTCATAGAGAATGTCAAAGGGTATATCTACCACAAGCTCCGTAAGGACCTCAGCGGCGATTCAGTTGTTGAGAAGGGGATGGTCAAATTCGTACTGCGATCTCTGATTGACCTAGGGTAGGTTCGTCAACGCGTCGCAAGAATCTCAAACTCACGACGACAATAGCTACCAAGTCCACTTCCAGCTATTACAAGCTGGTCAATATGGCGCACCGCAAGGCCGCCTGAGAACTATCTTCTGGGGTGCACGAATGGACTTACCTCTCCCGGCTTTCCCTATCCCCACTCACTGTTATCCAACCCCCGTCCACCGTGTTAAGCTCCCTCACGGTCCACACCTCCGCCCAGCCTTGAGAAACCAAGACGACGCCGAGTCATCTAACCACCAGGATTGGCAATGGGCGCCGTTGCCGATGGTCACTATTAACGACGCCATCAGCGACCTGGTGAGTTCGCTCGAATTCCGACCAAGTGCGAAACTGAGGTGTCTATCCACAGCCGAAATGGGATTGGGCGAAGCCATATGCGATGATGAAGAAGAGGCGGGCGGATGTGGAGGACGAAGATACGAGGGAGATGGATGGTATTGCGATGATCGACGCAGTGAGGAAGGAGCGGCGAACCATTGCGGGCTACGAGAAGCCGATACCGTATCCAACCGAACCTCAGACGACCTACCAGGCGACGATGAGGGAGAATGCCGGAGATATGGTCCGCTATCATTATACTAGTACATATGCTGAACAGGTCGTTGAGAGGTAAGCCCGTGTTCAAGGATTCGAGAGCGATTGGAGGCTTACTTTGGGACGCTCGACAAGGGTAACGAATGTTCCCCTTGTCCCCAATGCGAATCACAAAGGTACCGTGCAATAGGCACCTCTGGTGTGTACCTATCTGACGAGGCTTGTTTGTTTCCAGATTTGCCGCGCGAGCTGAAGCTTGGCGCGAACTATTACAGGCAGCAGTATAATAGTAAGTTCGGTCACATGAATCGTTGCTACTCCGGTAATACGATACCATCCTTATTGATGCAATTCCAGGCTTGTACGCCCGACTGGACGGGAAAGCGCCATTCAAGACAGTCATGACTAAAGTCATGCCTCAATGCAAAGGCGGGCAAGTTCTACACCCGCACGTAAGTCCAGTTACAACCAGCATTGTACCTGATCAGTCGTCTCATAAGCATTGAACAGCAACGTAGGGTACTTACTGTCAGAGAGTACGCGCGCTGCCAAGGATTCCCAGATAACTACATTTTCCTCGCGGCTGAGCAGGACAAGCACAAGTTGGTTGGGCATGTACGTCGTCGTGTCATACACGGTTACGGGCCTTGGCAGTTCTAACAGTCCTTATGCGTGCGATGCAGCAATATCGGCAGATTGGGAACGCAGTTCCGGTGCAGCTTGCAGAGGCTCTGGGTAAAGAACTGGGCAAAGCTATGGTTGCGCATTGGAAGAAGGTCGACGCTCGGAAGAAGAGAGCGCGAGAGGAGAGTCCCGAGATCGAGGACGACGAAGAGGTCGAAGAAGACGACGATGTGATGAGCATCGAAGCATAATGGTCTTGGATTGAGCTTGGAACTGTTAAGACAATCGTCCCATTGGTTCTCGTAGAAGACGATGTTTTCATAGATGGATTTTTCTAGAGATAGAGCACTGTTGCCCTCTGATCTATCGTTGTCATGTATCAACTGGTATATAAGTAGGACCTTGTTAGCGAATACAACAATCCATGATCAAGTCAAAAGAACAGATCGATTATCCGTGGCATCCCAATGGAGAGAATGACCGCGTAGGGTATGTAATCTAAGACGTTCAGGGGTATACGATACATGAGCGTGGGCGAGACAGCCCAGTAATCCAATGAAGTACATACAAATCATGGAAGAAGCAGTGTTGGACTCCGATATTTCGAAGAATTACTCGACTGACGAAGATGATGCCTCCGAAGCTCTTCATCTATGCGCCACATGCCTTTGATGAATGCTTCACAATCGAGAGAACCGAGTTCGTCCGGATCGCATTCACGCCTACAATGAAATGTGATCCGTAGCATTGAGTTCCAGACCTCTGAATGGCGAAAAACGTCTAACGTACCATATGTCCTTCAATTTTGCGCGGTCCAATCTCGATGCTTTCCAAATCACGGCTATAGTTCGCCCACTCAATCTATCCTTCGGGCCAACATCCTCGTTCACCATTTCCGAGACTTTAGTATTCACCTCCGGGTTGGTGATCAAATCTACCGATAGCCCTCTCCATCCAGCAGCCTGCCTCGCTTTCCTACCAGGCGGAGGACTCTTGGCACGTTCATGCGCGTCAGCTCTCCGCTGCGCTACGATATTACCTACAAAGACCGCTTCGTAGCGTTTTCGAGCGGCGGGCGGGATGGGTGTCGGTCGAGAAATCTGTCGCGCAAGAGGGGTCGGTCCTGCGAAGGGGGATTTAGCGGCAAGGGCCGGGTGCTGGAAGCTTGAAACGGAGGTCCGCGACGTTGTAGTGCTGACGCTAAGGATGGAAGACCTATTAGAGGCCACGGTCGATGCAAGAGAGCTTCGATTCGAAGGAGGAGGGGCTGGTCGTGAACGTGGCGGCGGTGGAGGAGGGTATTGCTTGATGGAAGGGGGTGGTGAAACATGAGGTGACGATGATTGAGAGGTTATAGTAGATTTGGATGAAGACGGAGTGGGTTTAGGGCGCTGTGGCAGTTTGGGAGGCTCAGGCCGATTCTTGACCAGTTCGCCCCAGTCATGAGATATCGACATCACGCTTGGGCTAACCGCGGAGGAGGTAGAGACGTTCTCGAAGGACTCGTCGAGGCTAACTGCATCGTCATGGATGCTTTCTGCGCTTTCTCCATTGGACTTGTCATCCAGCTTGTTATTGAATGTGAGAGAACTCGGGGTGCCAGTGTCACCGCCACCATCCGATGAAAGCGATACAGAGTGGAAGGATGATATCGAGGATGCAGGGACGTGACCTGAGCGTCCATTTCCCGCTCCCAGAAACGGTGGATAGGATGTTTCGACTGTCAGCGAATCAGATTTCTTGCGAAGTTGCTGCGTTACGTGCTGAGGCACAGGCGGAGGTGGTGGTTTGGGACTCTTCGCTAAGGATGAGGACGAAGAGTTGCTGTTAGAAACTGACTTGAGAGAGCCATATGAGGCCTTGCGCGGCGGAAGAGGGGGTGCTTGTGGTTTAGAGGAAGGTGGCGATTCCAGGTGAATCAGAGGTGCTATCTGAGCTTGTGCACGAATGGTGTTAGTTGGGTCGGATACTATACGTTTTGGAGGGCGAGGAGGGATCTGCACCGGGGATTTCTTCGGAGGGGACCCGTAGACCGAATCATCATCCAGGACCCATTCCTTCAGGTCGATCAGGGACGTTTTCCGACCCAAAATGGGTGGCGATGGGGAAGGGGACCTAGACGTGGCCTTGTTACGGTTTATTTGAGAGTGGGAAGGAATGATAGGAGAGAATGTGGATGAGGTAGGCGAATTGGGAGCATCCAACAAGTTTGGACTCGAGACGGAGGCCTGTTTGGACGATTCTCCCCTGCTGAGGGCTTCGAACGCATGAATCCTCGACTGAATCCCAACCGCAACCTCCGGAGAAGCCATGAGAGCACGAAATGTAAAGACGGCGACGCTGCAAGGTGATAGAGTTTATACGAAAAGATTAACAAGTGACCTCGAGCGACCGGTAAGTAACGTTTTGGACGAGCATGAACGGAGGAATGTCCTGAAGCGCCCCTTGTTCTCATCCACCATCCCGCAGTTTCGGCAAGTTGCCTCTTTCACTCACTTCAACCACAATGGCAGCGAACATTTCAAACGATCTATATGCAGTCGCAGGTTGACCTATATACATTCTGTCAATGACCGGATATCTTCATGTTCATTCCATACACTCTTAGATTTCTGCCTGATCCCCATGGGCACGGGAGAACCTTCGGTATGTACTGACAAGTGCCGTAAGACTTCAAACAACCGAGCGTTTGCAATGATTCAGGTTGCAGAGTATATCGCTGAATGCGAACGAGTGCTCAAGAAATCGGGCCTCAAGCATCAAGTGAGTTCTCTGTTGCATTTTCCGAGTTCATAATCGAAGTGACGCCCTCACAGCTGCAGTATGTTTTCCGTGTTGCTTTCCAATTGAGTACAATGAAATCCTGATCCGCTCTCCAGTGGGTACGGAACAAACTTGGGTGAGCAAAACACGGTCATGTATTACCGCTGGGATCGACAGTGCTGACGGCATATATCCCCGCGTTCTCATAGAGGGGCCCTGGTCAGAGGTTGTCAAGGCCATCCACGACTGCCATGCTGCAGTGCACGCCAAAGGTGCTCCTCGGGTCGCCACAGATATCCGGATCGGTACTCGGGTTGACCGCGTAATCGCGCCCGGTACTGGGAACGAGAGCAAGGTTCAGCGTGTCCTGGACATCCTGGCGAAGGACCAAGCATAGTGGACTCACAGGGGAATGGGAAGAAAGTGCAGACTGCTGTAGACTATATGAAACAAGATTGCTTATACTCACCTTGGATGTGACCGGTGACTGTGTATTCCGTTGTTGCGACTGAATTGAAACCAGAATAGGATGGTGTGATGATAATGCGTAGCATGGTGAATGCAAGGAGGTGTCTCTCGCAGATTATACACCGATAGATGAGATAATGAAATGCAAAGTGTCCAAGATCATGAATCCCATACTCAGCTATATCGCCCTCGCCGGTCCTCTCCCCCTACCTTTCAAATCCACACCGGTTCCATAAATCTGCGCAAGCAACCCCAACACTCCGCCATCCTCCAAATCTTCGTCCTCTTCTCTCTGACTCTGTCCCACACTCTGGGTACCAGCCTGAGGCCTACGTCCGTCAACATAGCTTTCTCCCAGTGTACTCCCAACGCCCCCATCCGCAGCAAGGTCTTCTTCAGGTATCGCATCGACCAACGGCTTCTGCGTCTGCTGTTGACCGGTAGGAGAAAGAGCAGTGCTACCCTGCGAATCGCCCAAAATGGCCGTCTGTGCAACACCCAGCTGGCTCTGGAATATAGACGAAGCCGAAGGACCTGGAGGCCCAAAGCGTGCAGTGGACTGTTGCATGATACTCCGCCCAGTCCGTTGACGAGCAGTCTGACTGGCTCTGAGTGCGCGATCGTATTCACTCGAACGATCATTGGGCCGGTCATGCTCGGGTTGTTGTAAAGTGGATTGCATGGGGTCTCGTTGGAAGAGACGTCGACGCCCGAGACCCAACGGATGTGCCGCACTGAAGTCAGCCATGCGACTGAGGTAGAGTGAACCTGAAGGATCTGAGGGCATCCATTCTGGATGTGCAGCCTTGAAGTTCAAGAAACTCTTCTCCATCTTCCCTTCTTTCGACATATACCTCTCGTCGTTCACATTCGTCGGTGCACCGAACTGAAACGGTGTCATCATTAGTACAGACCAATCGTATCGGAGGGATGGAGAACATACCTTGACGTTTCCATGCCGTTGGAAGTCGAATACTGCGAAGCTACATACGTAGCCCAGACCATCCACATGCACGGTGAACTCCCTGAAGAAATCGATGATAGCAGGAGCGCAAGGGGGAAGGGAGTACCAAAGGACAAAGGGGGTCAAGAGGACAGAGAGGATTTCTTGAGCGAAAATCACGGGTTTCATTTGAAAGAGCTCGCCGAATTGTTCGTGCACCTACCAATTGACGATTTAGCGAAACGCGGAACCCCATCATCCAGTCCGATTACCAACCTTCTTGGAGTGCAACTGGTCTTTCCACTCGTCCGGCATATAATGCGTATACTGGATCACCTCCGTCATGAGCAATTCCGGATCAAACACCCTGGTCTCTTCCGGTACCATCCCCCTCATCGCAGCGAAAATCGAAGTGAACACCGTGAGGTAGAATAAAACGGTTCGATGCGGCGTCACCTCGAAATGTACGATCAAGTCGGGATCAATCACGGATGCAAGACCAAGTACAGCGGCGAAAGATCCTGCAATGAAAGCAACGAAACTATCACCGTTACGATTTCAGCTCTGATGAAAGCTCTTTCGTAGAAGCATTGAATGCTTACCGGACAAGTATGGTGAGCTTCTCGTTGGGGAATTGGCCAATGTACATGCTCGCCATAGGATAAGACTCGTTAAGCCTTCTGCGGAACAGATGCGGCAATTCATTGAATTCGCGGAACTTCCATTGTGCAAACGGGGTGTATCGACGGCCGGATATGTTTGATGGGTTCTTATGGTATTCCTACAGTACGGCACGTCAGCGGCGGAACGGAGGAAGGTAGAAAGGAAAGAAACATGCCTCGAAATAGCGGAAGAACGAATACATGAGGAGGTAGAGGACTATGAAAGGCGCGAAGATGGCATTGAGGACACCCATGAAGATGAATCTCCTTCTTAGTCTATCAAATAACATCATCTTAGCGTTCTTCATTCGATGTGTTATAGCGTTGAAGGAATCTCACCCTTCAATCAGCGCGGCTCGGTTTTTACTCTTCAGAAATACCTTCCTGACTCTACCGCTAGAATCAAATAAGTATTCCATCAAACAGAACCGCAAGTTCCATTCCAATGCCCTGGTCAACATTCTGCCCTTCCCTTCCTCCTCGCTTGCGAACCCCGCCATAGCTCCCAAACTCTTTAGAACCCTCGGAAGAGGTACCCTCAAATCCAAGAGTTCTTTGTTGAAGAGAGCGATGAGATAGTTCTCCTGTCTCATTATTCTGTTCGCGATATCATGTGCGTCAAGTTTCGCTGTGACGCTATGCGAAGGTGCGCTTGAAGAGATGGCTGTTATGGGGTTATCTTCCCGGATTGCGCCTATCCGTCGGACGACTTCTGGCCAAGCAATGGTTTGGATGTCTGCCTGATATTTCACGCAAGGAGTCATTGAGTGAGTTGTCATGTAATACTTCGAAGAGTACGTACGTCGGGAATACGGAGTAGATGGGTATAAAATCGATACATGTCGACTAGGCGTATCACGCTGAGCACGTATGATACGATTTGCCATGCAAAGAACGCAGTGAAGAGTATGAAGAAGATGAATGTCCAGCCAGAGAATCTAGATACCATAATGCTCGTCGATTGCATAGTGGAACGTTGTGTGTGAACATACCTGGATACGCATCTCGGCACGACGACATCAGAAAGCCGTGTGGCACGCTCAGGTTTTATCCGAGAGTAATCGACACATCCAAGTAGGAAAGTCGAGAAGCCTATCACAAACCCGACCGTGCTATCAAGCATCAGTCATCTTCAGCTCAAATACTTTGCAGTGAAACGGATGATTACCAACAGTAAGTTGAGGCCTCGTGAGAGGGCTATGCTATAGATGCCCTTGCCCTCGTAATAGTAGTACACTTCCTGAAGGAACGAATCCAAATTGTATACATTCACCCAGTTCCACAGAGCGCGTTCGTACGCGTCAAGGCCTCGCATCTGTTTGGGTCTTGTCTCTGTTAATGGAGGAGGTGAATCCTGTTCGTCCAATTCTGAGGGCCTAGGTGGAATGGAGACAGGCGTCGTAGTAGGCAGTATAGGCATAGGCTTCCGACCCGTGGAGTACAAAGGTTGCGTTCTCCTCGGCGTAGTATCTCTCCCTTTCGACCCAGCACCGGCCGAGCGACGTGTGGCAGTTTCGATCATGAACCCCTGCGGGTCTTCATCGTCCGAGGAGGATTCCTGCTCGTGGACCTTATCGTCTTTACGAATGTTCGGCCTGAGCACGTTCATCTCGGAGGCCTCCAATCCTTTAGCTGTATTAGATCCTTGGCCCCATGACACGCGACGTTTCCCCTTTGCTGTGGCGCCCTGAAATAGAGTACTGCGGTCAACATGGCTTTGGCCTGCTTCGACGTCTCCTTCATCGTTCTCCTCGTATCTATCTCCCTGCTCTTCCTCCTCCTCTTCTTCCAAAACAGATTGGTTGGCTTGCATGTAACCTTGGTAAGTCCTCCCCATTGGGTTCAGCATGTTGAGAAAGGGGCGAGAACTACTCGCGCCGGCGAATATCGAGGTTGAGCCGTGCATGGATCGTGACGAGGACATTGTAGGTCGTGAGTTGGGAGGTGAGCGCGACATCGTGGTTGCATGGAGAGTGTCCTAGGATACCTCAGCAAATAGGTAGCAGGAGTCAGACGCAAGCAGCGTTCGTCGTCGCGGAGGCGTACGACCACAAGCAATAAGAGTTACGTATTTGGCAAGAAGCGCTAACGTAAGCACCAGCTGCACGACAGTCTCCTTCTTTCCTCAAGTTACTTATATATCCTGCAGTCAGCATAGGCGGACATACGACACCAAAAGAGGTCTGCTCCCCGTGTGCCACTGCTAATGTATGTGTTTGTCAAGGCCTCCCCGAGCACGGCCGGTTACTACTTCCACCCCGTCCGATCTTCACTACACCTTCCCCTTCCGGACACACTCTGATTCTCGATCAGTGATCGAGTTGTTTGAAGTTGCAAGAACAGATAGAAAGCAAGAACTTGGCAAGAAAACAACGAAGAGGCGAAGAGGCTGGTGCGAAGTTGGGTGGTAAGAGCAGCTGTCAGTCTTCGTTACAAATGATCATATATCGTTCAGAACATAACAGTACACCGGCATGAAAGGAATGATACAGAGATATCGTTCCAACCAAAGCTCTTTGTATCTAATCCAAATAAACAGCACTCAACAGACGCGTCCAGGTCCTCACCACCCGGAAAACAATTTTGATTCGCCTGCCCCACTGACGACGAGACCTATCGACTCCGGCGTGACTTCCTTGTACGCTACTTCCGGTCGACCCTCCTGCTGGATGAAACCCTTGTCATTGACAACTGTTCTGGGCCGAGGCCGGGGTGGCAATTGGGATTTGACCTGATGACAAGTACAAGAGGTAAGAGTGCCGCCTGAGAAGCGATGACGGGATCTGAACGTACCTCTAGGATGGCGCGGAAGAATTGTACGGTAGGTTTGACGTACCACCTAGAGATTGATCCGTCTGGTGTCTTTTCGAACCAGCCCATGTGCCCCCCTCCTGACGTCGTAGCTAAAACAAACCAAGGATTGCGACGCGCCTAATCATACATGTGAATGTCGAGCAGCAGGCTGGTACGCAAACCAAATATACCTGGGCGTACGGTAAAGCCTTCCACCCAATGATAGGGTCGTCCAGCGCGTTAATCCCAAGCAGTGGTATCTCAACCTGATCTAGCACGTTCACAGAACTAATGGTCTTGTAGTAGTCCCAAGCGTCTTTGAACCCGAACATTCTTGTCTGAACGATATTATCATATTCCAACAAACGCAACTTCCTCTTCCGCGCGAGCTCATCGAGTACCTTTTTGGTTATCTTCGAATCCGGATGCTCGAGGAAGACCTTCTTGTGCATGAACAGAAGCGAACGGAGAGCACCGCCGAGAATGTAACGGTAGAAGTATTTATTCTCATAGGTGCCTGTGTTGCCGAATTGTCCACCCTTGTAGAAATCCCATACGTTTGCCAGGGAGACTACCGCTGTGAGAGGACATCCTGGTCCCTCCTCTCCGGTGTATTTGGTCATGATGTTTGCGCCAAGAGAGAAGCCTAGACCAAGGAGTGTGCTTTCGGGGAACGTTTGAGAGGCCCAGAGGATGACGGGCCGGAGATCATCTGAGGACCCGGCCTGGAAGGAACGAAGTAGTTAGTGTAGTGATGTCAATGGTGCGTCGAGAATGAGAGCAGGCTACGAGTCAATATGATGTATCGTACTCCCAGGTTATGTGCCTTGCGGCGTTCATCTCGTCGTGCCAAAACCAATTAGTACGAACGGGTGCAAACTATGGCTGAACAGATTGCAACAGTCGACAAACCGGAGGAATAGCAACGAGACACTGGGCGACACATTGTGCGAGCTCACGGACGACAGGATGAACGGCAGACGTACATTGTACAGTCGAGGTGTGATTACCGGGCTGCCATTGCAGCCACGGTAATTGGTGACGACGACGCGAGCACCCAGACTGGTCGGAGCGGTTAACTTCTTGACTGCCGCACGAACATAATGTTCATGAGAACCGCCCGTGAGACCATGGGTGATGACGACAACGACTTCGTTGCGTTGAATTGGATGCGAATGCGTAGGAGGGGAGATATCAATAGCTATGATTCCTGTATGATATACCTATCGGTTGGTATGACACGCAAATGACGAGGGGGACATTGGGATATGGCCACCAACGCACCTCCGTCCGAGACCTGAAGCAATCTCCTGTCGGACCATGACGAGAGTTGGACGGAATGGTTTCAGGCACGCGCAACACAAGCTCTGAGACCACGCGTACCTCTCATAGACAACGGGATCCAAATGGGTGAAGTCCCCCATAGAGGTGTATATGGTCTGTGCATTTCCCCTGCAGGAAAGATGAGTTGAACGCGTCGAAGCACAGAAAGAGAACGGATGGCCGTACTCTGGCAACCACCAGACTCGAGAAAAGCCTATGGACAACGCTGGAACCTTCTGTTTCACCAGATTGGCCAGATTGAACTGGTCCTTGCCGATGACATCGTTGGGGGGCACGCAGTATAAATCACAGGGTGTGGGGCGCGCTCGCGTCCGCACCACCCACCACCCCCCGAGGACGACGACGGCTGCGAGGACGATGCCCGACGTCGAGGCCATCGACGAGCTCGACGGTGCGCAGCTGGGCCAAATCCGGCGTGAGAATCGGGATGGGGTCCAGAACGTGGACGGCTGAGGATGAGCCTGGTAGGTCAACGCAATAAGAGCGTCACAGGTTAAGACCAACTCTAACCCTAGCTGGGCGTCTACATACTCTGTCTCCTGTACTTGATTCAGCATCTCCTGATTCTCCTCCATTCGCCCTCCAAAGTATCTGTCTGTTTCTTCCGCATTCCCTCGAACCGTCCAGCGGTCTCTCAAACAGCGCATCTTATTTTGATGTCCACGGACCAGCAGCTCGCCCTCGCCAGATCGACCCGGGGCGAGTCCTCGCATCTCTCCAGAGCTGCCCGGCAGGTCGTCCCTCCCTTTCTCCAGAAACTATACGAGTGCGTTCGTGGTTCTTTCAGCTCGTTTTCCTGCTAATTCTGGGCTCCTACGCGTAGGATTGTCAACGATCCCAAGAACGATGAGTTGATCAGATGGTCCGAGAATGGCGACTCTTTTTACGGTGCGTCCGACTTGTTTTCATCTCCGCACAAGTCCACCAATCACGTCCTCCATAGTCCTGAACCACGAGCGATTTGCTCGCGAGGTGCTTGGACGATGGTTTAAGCATCAAAAATTCACGTCCTTTGTCCGGCAGCTGAACATGTACGGCTTCCACAAAATCCCCCATCTGCAGCAAGGCGTGTTGCGGAGTGAGACGGATACCGAGCCATGGCACTTTGAGCATCCCCATTTTCACCGTGGACAGCCAGACCTTCTTTGCCTCATCCAACGCAAGAAGCAGCCGCCTCAGGCCGCCACAGACGAAATGCATATGGATATGCACGAACAGGCGCATCTGCCACCGCAGGTCGGGGCCCTGCCCTCGGGCCAGGTGCTCGACATCAATTCGATTGTAAATGGTATTGCAGCCATCAAGCGACACCAACAGGCGATTTCTGCAGACCTGAACGAGCTGAAGAATTCTAACCAGCATTTGTGGCAGGAGGCGCTCGCGGCCCGTGAGAGGCACAAGAAACACCAGGACACGATCAACCGTATTCTCAAATTCCTCGCCGGGGTCTTTGGCCATGGCTCCGAGGCCGTCCACCACAAGGAGCAGGACAGCGACCCGAGGCAGGGCATCATCCAGCGCAAGCGTCCCAGGCTTATGATTGGTGACGTCATTCCTTCCGACAAGGGCAAGGCGGCAACCGTCGAGGAGGTCGACGACGACGACGACAGGCGCTCGTTCCAGTCTGCTCAAGGTTCGCCTCTGGCTTATCCTGGTAATTATCTCGTCTCTGCTGGACTATCGTTGCTCATATTCTTCTACAGCCCCCTTCGCCACCATAGAGACTGCAGAGCCTTCCGTCGGTTCCCCCGTCGTTCCGAGTGAAGCCTATTCTCCCGCCCCCTCCGACGTCTCAGTATCTACCGTCGGTCCAACTTCCACCAACGGTGCATCATCGTCTCGGCCCTCTAAGCAGTTTTCACGTTCCTCGACCGCTGAGTCATCTATTCACCGGACATCACCTCCCCCAACATCGGCGGCAAATACACGTCCGCCATCCTCACCGCCTGCCCACAATAAGTCTACGCCTACCAACCCCCTCCAGGCGGGTCAAACGCTGCCCGCAAGCAATCTTGTACCGAACAACTCTTCTCCGGAGTTTTGGAATAATGCTTTACAGCAGATCCTTAATTCACCGAACCAGATGCAACGGCTGATGCAGGCCCTCGCCAATCAGCAAGCACTCCCCATGCAGTCACTGTCAGACCCCGTTGTGAACGGAACTCGCCAAACCCCACCCACCTTGAACGGACTGCCGCCCCCATTTGTGCAGGCACCGACATCTGGCCCACTGACTCCTTATGGAGGCTCGTACGACTTCTCCAGGTTCCGAACTGACTTGCCTCAACCGGGTTCGTCTACCGATGGCAACGGTACTGCGCCGCCTGCACCTCCCGCCGATGCGTCGCAATCTGCGATTCCCTTATTGGGCTCCCTGATCAGGAGGGACGACGACGAGGGTCCCTCTATTGAGCAACTTCAGGAGAACAATGACCGGTATCACAGGGTGTACGAGAATAAGAGGCAGATCGATACCGACGTGGATGCGCTGCAATACAGTCTAAGTTCGCTCATTGAGAACTTGGGTTGGAATTCGGGCCTTGCTGAGCCCAGCGAGGCTGACGCAGCTAACGGACGCGCGGGCGTTCCGTTGGGTACATCGTCTGCAGTGTCAGGAGCTGGCGCAGAGGGAACAGGTACTCCTCAAAGCAGTGGCCTTGCGAGCACACCTTCGCTTACTCTGAGCGACGATACAGACACGCCGCTGACCGACCCCACCACTAATGAATTCGACTTTGACGCGTTCTTCAATAACGATTACGCCCCTCCCGGTGCTTCAGGCGCTGTCGGGGGTCATGGTGGTCCCATGAACGGTTCCGCCATCATGGATCTGGGAGAGGCGACGGCGAGGTTCGACCCTGTAACGCAAATGGATGCTTCTGGCGTGGACGATGCTCAGGCGGAACAGTTGACAGCGTTTTTGGATGATGTGGGCGATAACGCTGCCGCGTCTCCGGAGATGCCAACTGTAGCTGCTGCTATCGCTGCGGCCGGACGTCATGCAGGCGTGAATGGTATCGGGACGGCTAAGAAGAGGAAGAGTGAGGTTATGGAGATGCCTGTTCCACCTCTTGTGGCAGGAGAGGAGAACCCGAAGGCGAAGAGGAGGCGGTGAACTTCCCTGTTGTCTTCGTTTCTTCCGACTCGATATTTTTCTTCGCCTTCCTCGTCTAACTCCGTCAACTGCTTTCAAACGCTTCGCCTGCACTCTGCCATCCCGCCCACCTTTCTCATGCTTGCTTCCACCTCCGCCACTTCCTGACGACCATCAACAACCTCCAAATACTCTCGATCATTACGACGTAACGACGTAACACAGAGGACAGTTTTCCAGTTTTCTTATTTTCACCCATTCTATCCTATGATACGACCCGTGTAGTATGCAAACTCCCTAGTCATGATCCTGTTTTCATGATTCTCCAACCTCACCATCCTGCCCTCCGTCGATTGGATCATACCTCCCCCCAGCTGCGGAACTTCTCCTTCCCATTTTCACCGCTCTCACTCCCCATCCTTGCACTCTCAGCTCAGCTTCTTGGCAGTCCTCGTCTGCGTCAATGCTTGTGTGTTTGGTAGCATTAGAAGAAGAGAAGAAGAATTGTAGTGTGTATTCTAGTTTGTCACAACTCTAGCTGCTCTTCCGCTCATAACAAAACTTCGTTCAACATCCGCCTCGCGTTATTTGCCGTTTTCTGTTTCCGCGAGGTGGGTCCTATCTTAATAACTTTTACTTGTTCTTGTTCTTTCGATGAACCAGTAGGACTTCGGTGGTTTCTCCCCCTTTGCGTTGCTTTTCTTTTTCAAGGTTTCATTCTAGGTAATCGTATAAGCCTAGCCAAGTGGGCTCAAAGTCACGGTGTATTTCTACCATTCATCAGTCTCCGTTGCCTCTGCTTCTTGTACAATTGTGATTCGTATTCGGTTTGATTAGTTCCTAATACATGCGGGTACTCGGATTATGGATAGGCGTGAGAGGGCGTGAGAGACCTTACACGAACACAAACGCTGTAGTTTGAGTTCTTGGTATACAGATAGAATCTCGTGTCGTAACCCGTCCCTGTCGTTCCTCCTCCGTCCCTCCGTTTCGGCCATGGCAGTAAGTTCCTCCCGCCCTCCCAGACTGTGACACTGTGAAGCATAACTCACCGTTCTTGGGGAAATCCAAAGTCTGACGAAGACGTGACGATGCCTCCTATGGCGACGAATGTTTTGTCCCCGCAGGATGCCTCGATATCTTACTGGAAGTCCTCGGTGACTCGTCCTATATGTGGCAGGGGTGGATGGCTCTCAGCTCCTGGTGGGGCGACGAAGCAAAGCTCAATAAGTTCGACGAAGACGGTTTTATCTCATTTGACGATGACAACCTGATGCCGATTGCGGACCGCTTCAACCTTATCCTCTGCGATTGCACACTGTTCATTACAGAGGAATTGCGGCTCTTTGCAAAGCACCTGGAGCAGTTTAGCCATGCGCCAGTTTCGGTCAGTTACCACGGCGTCTTGCTCTTTGGGCAGCCGGGAATAGGTATCTCGGGTCACATGAATATAATGCGTCTGTTTGTCGTGTTGACTAGCATTTGCTCTTAGGGAAAAGTGTTTTCCTACTCTATTCCTGATCCGGTGCATATGCAAGGGCGAGCCGGTTATGTTCATCTCAGAGTTAGAAAAGACGTGCTTCTACTTCGACATTTCGGGTTGCGCGTGCAGTCTCTGGAAAAGATTGAAAGCAGCCCTATGACTTATCTGCCGGCGTACTTCGGTCAACGTCGAATCTGGTCGTTGCATAACCCCCACCCCATAACAGCTCAGACATACATATCCAGAAACCCTACGGTGACCACATCTACTTTCCTCTCCGTCTCAGCTCTGTCTCCACAAAAGGGAACGAGGTACGTCAAGAAAAAAGATATGCTCGCTGAGTGGTGGATGAACCCATGCACGGCAGACGAATTGCTCCGATTGTATGTCAACCGCACCGTAAGTTGCTGAGCTAACCGATGACATTTTGTAGTTGGGAATCGGACCCGATTCTCAAAGCCCACATGGAAGGCCTGATTGGGGGCCCCGCGATAGATCGTGCTCGTGAGATTACTCGCATCATTGGACCTTGCATCCGAAACTGGATACATCTCTTACGCTATGGGACTTTCGAGCACTACTTGCGTGAGCAACGCAAATACTGGAACTCATCAAGGTTCTCCACCGCTATCGATTCTCCCTCCACCAATGCTACCACTATAGATTGGGACAGGATATTCCTCACCAATCGGAAAACTGTCATCCGCGACGAGGGGGGTATACTCCCTTTCTACAATGACCTCCACGTTGATACATTCAAGTCTGTTAGGATCGCGCAGATTGTTACGGACACGCTCAGGGACTCGATGAAGATTCTATCACTCAGCTCATTCCAGGAATTGTGTCACGGGCATCTAGGGAGCATATGGGCCTCATTTGCGCCCTGGCTCTTCAATACCTTGGCCTTGATCAGCACATGCGATGTGCTTAACGTAAAAATGCCGCACTGTCGTTTCGACTTTATGGTCGACGTATCCGATATTCTGCACCCAACATCACCCGAACCAGCTACTCGGCCACAGATTCACTTTGCCTATCGCTGGAATAGAAACTCCCATGCAATGACTTACCTTGTTGCGCAATAGCACTCACCATTCGTATCCATGCAGTCCGTCTCCGAGCTCGATAATGTGCCAATCCCAGTTCCAAGCTGCCGCCTGCGCCATGGCGTTGACGGGACCCCACCCTGTTCAATAGCTAGACAGCATATTGATCAATGAATCCGAGTACTTCATTCCACTCAAGACAAACAACCCACTGTTTGACGCCTTCTTTGGGGAGTTCGACAAATCCAATGCCTCATCGTTGAATTTATGGGTCCTCCAGTGTGCAACTGGGCGTGAACACTCAGGCAAAGTGTCCGGGTTCGAAGTCATCAGAGCACTAGT